>CAKAOI010045823.1:9502-26899 GCA_916701655.1 Sebastiscus albofasciatus | reverse complement strand
ACCATCTCTAGGGTTTACAGAGAATGGTCCCAACAAGAGAACAGATCCAGTGAGCGGGATGTGGACGGAAATGCCTTGTTGATGTCAGAGGTCAGAGGAGAATGGGCAGAGTGGTTGGAGATGATAGAAAGGCAACAGGAACTCAAATAACCACTCGTTACAACCAAGGGATGCAGAATACCATCTCTGAACGCACAACACGTCCAACCTGGAAGCAGATGAAGACCACCCGGGACTAGCACCGGCCACTTTATTAGGTACACCTTGTGCCTAATAAAGTGGCCGGTGAGTGTAAATAAAATGCAGAATTTAACTGCACAACAGCTGCTAGCATAGACAACAAGGTCAGCAACGCCTATAATCCGTTATCCAAACCACTGGTAGTCTGCTCGCATGGTAATTACGACCGATATTGTTCGTTTTTATTCGGAAACGTGTCATGTGATAGGGGTATAACAAATAAGGGAAGGACGGGTCGTGTCTATAAGACCAAATCAAGAAGTGAACGTGGGTATCTGCGTCATTGTTTTCAAAAGGTCTCCGTTTCTGTCTGTCCAGACTAAAAACGCAATCCTGGAATTTTCAAGTGAAAATGGGGTCAGCAGCGATTCCAAACTTCTCCGTTTTAGGTGTTTGTGCGGATGCTAGGCATAAATGCAGCAAAAGTTATGCGTTTTAAAACAAAAACGTATTGAGAAAACTGCAGCCCCACACCCCCCTTGTAAATAGGAAGTATACTGTAGTATGTCTGTGTGTTAAGACTTGACCAAGTTATGACTCTGAGAAAGTGCCTTTATTAGTGAGGTCTTCAAATTGCACGCCAAGTCAGTGGGCCGAACTACAGTAACTACAACTTCCAGATGTTTTTCGGAATGCACCCAGGATTTGGGTCAGATTGTACTTCACTACTTTAGCCAGACTCTTAACTAGACAGTCCTTACCTTTTGGAGCCTTGTCGCCTTCTCCAGTGTTGTGCATCAAGCTTGCGTTAGTCTCAGTGCAGTCTGCAACAAGGCCATTTGGCTGTTCCAGACACAGCGTAGTGTCGCACCCCCTCTGCTCCAAAGGCACCATGTTCTGTAGATTCTCATTTACTCTGCTCCACCTTTCCTCCTCCTCCTCCTCCCAAGGTACTCCTTCACCACCTCCAGCCTGCCTCTCCCAGCTGCTGGTCTGTATGCCAAACAGGGACTTGAGTCTTGATGAGCAATCCACTCCTGATGAAGAGTCCATTGCTGGCAAGGTCTCCAGTCCAGGGAAACCAGGTCCAGACCTGGCAGGACGACAAGGCACTTTGCGGTTGGCTTTCTTTTTCACCCCAGTGGAGCTGCCCCTTCTGTTATAGGGCCTCTTGGTCCTCTGATTTGTGCTCTCCTCATTGCGTTTCATTTCAGTTTTGTCTGGACTTGAATTGTTATTAACATGTTCAAGTTGTTGACCTTGGCCTGAGGGCGTAGTCTCTCCAGGCATCACTAAGGGTTCCTCCTTAACATGTGCACTTGGTGGCCCAATTTCCAGTTCCAAGGGGGTCCCGTCTCGCTCTCTAGTGTCATGCAAGTCCTTCAACATCATGAGAAAAGTGCTGAACTTGTAGTTTGTGTCTGGTTTGAAAGAGACGGGTTTACCATCGCCCTCATTTGTCAGGGACCGGAAGGATACCTCCTCCACATTTTTGAAGGCATTCATAAAAGAGAACGGTGAAGAAGGTGAGGACGAGGAGTGCATGTCAGAATGATGATCTTCCTTCTTCGCCTTTACCCGAGACGTAAGGGGTATGAAGTCCATCGGTGGAGTTGAGGATATTGAGAGGTCTTCATCTTCACTCTTGACCCCAACTTCAATATCAAGTGAATCAGAACACGTCAACGGAGGGGTGCTACAGCTAGAAAAAGATTCCTGATCACATTCGCCAATGTTATTATAACGAGATTTAAGAGATTTCATTTTAGTGCAAAAGTCCAGTTTGGAGTTACGTGCAGAATTGCAGACAAGGTCCTCGGCTTTTCGGTACGGATTTAAGAGTTCTTTCTGCTCAACTGCCTTTCGGGCTTTTTCCCGCTTCTTCTCTTCCACCTCTTGCATGGCCTTCAGGGCTCTGGTCATCAACCGACTGCTGGCTGGGAGGTGGGCAGGCTGCTCCTGGAGTAGGACTTTATGGACTTCATCTGGACGCTGCTTTGATTTGTGGACCACTTTCTTGGATTTAGCAGAACACAGACCTTTGGGCACATGAGCTTTCCTACATACTAAATTCCCATGCCGGTGAGAAGGTTGAGGAGTTGTATTAATACTAGTGGCAGATGTATTTTTTTGCTCTGAGCTGCCTAACTGGTAAGAGGAGATGCTTGTTACATTGGGTGCAGGAGTCTTCTCACCTTCTGACTGTTCTGATTGGTTTGAGGATGAGTTAGTCACATTGCTTGGGCTTACATTTGCAACTGGTACCCTTTCCACTTCTGGGCTACCCAACTCATCAGACACACTTACCACATCGGAGGTAACGGTAGTTTTACCTTCTGATGACTCTGACGTGAGACGAAGAATACCAGTCCCACCGCTTGCTTTTAATTTCTTCACTGAGACCTTTATGGATTCTGACCTGACTGCCTGATCTATGGAGACACTTGCCTTGCCGTCCACCCAATCTGATTGTTTAGAGGGCATTTTAGTCACATTAGTATCTGGTGTTTTCTCATTCTTTGTATGTTCAGGTTGGTGATCGGGACTAACGGTTACACTGGAGTTTACAAACTTCTTACCCTTCATGTCCTTGCGTATTAATTTGACAAAGGGCAGCCTACACTTAGAGACCAGACTTCTTTGCTTTTCTAGCCTTGCTAATGGGTCAGTAGTGTCAATATTTAAAGTGGACGCTGGAGTCTTGTTACTTTCTTTTTCTTCTGCTTGGTCAGAAATCCTATCAGCTACATGGACCTTTTTACTGGCCTTTCTGTGAGAATGAGTTCGCCTGACTCTCTTTACACTCAACTTGGATTGGTTACTGAAACGAACTGGACTGGGATCTAAGGCCTTTTTAACATCTGGGCTACCCAATTGGTCAGACGGTGAGCCAGTAACAGTGTCAGCTGTATTACTCACCGTCTGTCTACCCTTTGAATAACCACACTTGTCAGAGGGAACACCAGTCTCAACAGGGACTGGTAATCTACGCTTATCTGACAACCCTGACTGGTCAGCGGGAATGCCAGTTGTACCAAAAGGCCTATTGGCAACTGGCGTGTTCTTACACTTCAAATGTCCTGACTTTTCAGGTGACGAATTCGTTTCAGCAGGTACCAGAGTCTTCTGCTTGTCAGACAATCCTGACTGGTCAGCAGGACTGCAAGTTGTACCAAAAGGTTTATTAGCAACCGGGGTGTTTTTACACTTCAAATGTCCTGACTGCTCATGAGACAGATTTGTTTCAGCAGGTACTAGATTCTTCTGCTTGTCTGACAACCCTGACTGGTCAGCGAGACTGCCAGATGTACCAAAAGGCCCGTTAGCAACTGGGGTATTTTTACACTTCAAGTGTCCAGACTTTTTAGGTGACGAATTTGTTTCAGCAGATACCAGAGTCTTCTGCTTGCCAGACAGTCCTGACTGGTCAGCGGGAATGCCAGATGTACCAAAAGGCCTATTAGCAACCGGGGTGTTTTTACACTTCAGGTGTCCTGATTGTTCAGGTGACAGACTTCTTTCAGCAGGTACTAGATTCTTCTGCTTGTTGGACAACCCTGATTGGTCAGTGAGAATGCCAGTTTTACGAAAAGGCCTGTTAGCAACCGGGGTGTTTTTACACTTCAAATGTCCTGATTGTTCAGATGACAGATTTGTTTCATCAGGTACTATATTCTTCTGCTTGTTGGACAACCTTGATTGGTCAGTGAGAATGTCAGCTTTACCAAAAGGCCTGTTAGCAACCGGGGTGTTTTTACACTTCAAATGTCCTGATTGTTCAGGTGACAGACTTCTTTCAGCAGGTACTATATTCTTCTGCTTGTCTGACAACTCTGACTCGTCAGCGGGACTGCCAATTGTACCAAAAGGCCTGTTAGCAACCGGGGTGTTTTTATACTCCAAGGATCCTGACTGTTCAGGGGACAGATTTGTTTCAGCAGGTACTAGATTCTTCTGCTTTTTGGACAACCCTGACTGATCAGAGAGAATGCCAGTTTTACCAAAAGGCCTATTAGCAACCGGGTTGTTTTTACACTTCAAATGTCCTGATTGTTCAGGTGACAGATTCGTCTCAGCAGGTGCCAGAGTCTTATGCTTGTCTGACAACCCTAACTGGTCACTGGGCCCACCACTGGAGGAGGCCGCACTAGGAATTAGTGACTTTTTACTTACAACAGATGCGTTCTTTTTCTTACAGGGCACCTTACTAAAGAGAGTGCGGTCTGGCACCGGACTGGTTGTTTTAGGTCGTCTGTCTTTGCCTGATTTACTGAACCAAAGACCACTCTGAATCTCTGGCTGCTGCTTCTTCACCTCTTTGACAACTGTAACAGATGGCTGAGTCAGAACTAGCTTAGACTGACGTTCAAGTGCTTTAGGACACAAAATCTTAGGGACTGAGTCGAGGTCAGAATATGGGCACTCCCCATCGTCTCTATCTGATTGGTCAGGGCTCTTGCGCAACGTCTTTTTAGAGTGTTTTCTACTCGTGTCCTTTGACGATTTACTTGGTTTCTTCTTGCCAGAAGATTTCCTTAAAGTGCTTGGCTTTGCTGGAGTTGTAATTGGGGACGAAATGGATCCATTGGTCATGTGCAATGTCTCAGGAAGGGTGGGTGAAGTGGAGGGAGGAAAGGTTGGATGGGCCTTGTTCTCTCTCTCCGGTGTGGAACTGTCGTGGAAGGCATCATCTGTGGACGAGGGAATGGAGGAAACCATTTTGGGTCTCTCTTGGAGAACAGATTCAGCTTCTTCCACACTGGATTTCCAAGAGTCCTGATAACGCTTTGCAATCTACAGAAAGATAAAAAGGTAAACAATGCTCAGTCTTTGCACACATAACATACCAGTTTGCCAGTTTACAGAAGAATTTGTTCATTGTAGCTGTAGTTATTCCTGATCAAGTCTGCAGAATTTCTCTAGACCAACTTTAGACTCATCATTCATGAAATAGTAATTACAGTGTATTTGTAGTTCTGCTCCCTTTGCTTCCCCCTCCGGCGCAGTAGGGGGAGCTGTTCAAATTCAAAGCCTCCGTGGAAACTGTGAGTTGATTTCTCCTCCACCCAGGTAAGCTCCACGGGCTCCCCAAAGGTCCTGACATGGTAGAGCCGACAGGGCCGGTCACTGGGCTCTAAGACAACAACAAACATCAGCCTCAATCTCCTGATATGCAAATTAAAACTACATCATCCGGCACAGGAAACACACGAGTGGATCATCTAAGCAAAGGGACATTACTACAATCAAATGTGCAGCCTTGTGTCAGAAGTTTTGAGCATTTGTTACATGGCCAAAATATGAATGTACTAAATGTAATGTAATGATTTATTAGCAGAGGTGGGAGCAAGTCATTGTTTTGCAAGTCACAAGTAAGTCTCAAGTCTTTGTACCAAAGTCCCAAGTCCTAAACTCTGAGTTCGGAGTCCTAAACAAGTCGTGATACGCTCGTCACCAAATGTAATGCCATTTCAACAACAGAGTAACTGGCAGCAACTGGCGCTCAGTAACGTAACGTTAGTTCTTCATGCTTTTCTCCTGCAACTTGATTGGATGCTGTCAGATTGGTTTAAACAAAGTGGATCTGGAGAATTAAGTGTTTGATAATCAATATAGGACCTTTACCCTCCAGGCAGTAGATCATCTTCTTGCACACACTTTTAAAACAATATACTTTTTAATCTTTGGGCTTGAGGGAAGGTATCAAGTATCTTCAAGTCAAAAGGCACAAGTCCAAATGAAGTCACGAGTCATTGGTGTTAAAGTCCAAGTCGAGCTGCAAGTCTTTTTTTATTTGGTGTTGTTTCGTGTTGCTGGACATTCGTAAGAAAATGCACAAGGAATAACTTTTCGTAAGCTATCATACGAACCGTTGCATGAGGATACGTTGCCTAAATTATTATCTCGGACAATCTTATCAGCTTTCTGATGTATTTTTAATCACCATTCATGCTCTATTACCAGCTGAGGATGTCTAATAAACTAGTACCAAAACGATTCATAGGGCATATCACACAATAGAAAACCACCCATATACAATGCAGGTAATCACATGGAGTCAACAATGTCTCAGGCCCACCTTTCAATCTGTGGTAGATTCCCTGTGCGGGGTCAACGGTCACCTCGCAGGGCCACCATGGTCTTCGGTTGAACTTTGCCCAAATAACTTCCCCCTCTAAAAACTTCACAGGCGGCAAAGACTTTTTCTTGAGGCTGTTCTGCTGTCGACAACATGACAATAGAAAACTGCAGTCAGACGGGTGAAAATGAAACATTTTGTCTTGGTAGCTCTTGTTATTTTTAACATGTGCATCGTGACCCATTAATGTGATGATTGACCGATGCTAATTATGCATGTCTACCTGTGTTACACCTGCTGATCCTCCAAGAATGTGTATTAAAGGGACTGTTTGTAGCTTTTTAAGCGTATAAATGTAGCGGGTCGGGACACATGCGCGCTCGCATATGCGCGTTCACGTGTAGCCGCTGTCTCTCCTCCTCTGCCTGCTCGCCTTCACTCAGACAGCAAGCCACACTGCTCACTCCACACTGCAGAAGAGTTAGCTTAGCTCTGAGAATATCTAGTGAATGTACAGTGGACGTTTGGTCAGAAATAACTGCTGCAGCTCCTCCAGACCAACAGAGGTTTCCCGTGTCTTGTGAAGTGACGGGGCTCTTCAACGAGTAACGTTATCGTCTCGTTACCGACCGGGTGCCGGTGTCTTCCTGCTCCCCCGGCTGCGGGCGGAGACGAGACGTTACTCGCTGCTGAGCCCCGCTGCATCAGCCTGCGCTGAGACAGGAAAAGCCAACACTAGTATCTCCTTCATGGAGAGACCTTGGTCTGGTCAGCTAACATTACTGCCAAGCAGCTGAACTATAGAGTGATGTTGTGCTTTTAGCTGACGTCTCCTCACTGTTTTGAGCGATGCTCGTTCAGGTATATGTAGAGCGAGCAAGCGCGAGCCCGACGCTGACTTTCGTTGATTTCACGGCCACAGGTGTCGCTGTTAACAAGCATTTCTGAAAGTTACAAACAGTCCCTTTAAAAAATCAGAAATATTACATTTATGACCAAAGAAGTAACTTTAATAGTGCAAATCACTATAACCTAGTCGGAGATAATGCCTATTTTGAAGTCCAAAACAGGGGACTGCTGGGGATCCCTTTACCTGTACGGTTTTTATAACCTTGTTTGACATATCTAGGCTTCTCTGGGTCTTTGTCTGAACTGTTGAGGCAGGAAATGTGAATCAACTGTGAGGTGTATGTCAGATAGCTTATCAGGGTGTCCCATTTCACATATCTCCGTTATGTCTTACGACTGTACTTGTATCTTAACTGTGTTGTGAATAAACTGAAACTGAACTGTGACATAAAAGCTATTTAGCTATACACTTCGTCTTCACTATATATATGTATATATATATGTATATATATACATATATATATACGGTTCACAAAAGGTCAAACATGAACATTCATACTCCAACGTTGGCTTGCTTTTCATCTATATCTTTTCACTTGATTGAACAGTACAGAAAATGTAAAAGAAGAGAACGAAGGACAGGCAAGGACAAAACGTGAACTGTTGTTTGCTTAAAATGATCTCCTGTTTGAAGTCCCAGATTTACTATTTTATCATATTTGTGGGTGCGTAGTCTTTTCTAAGTTGTTGATGGATGAAATATGGGGGCACTCGATAGAGATGAACGTCATTTCAGTGGATCCGATATGAAGACACTGAGGTTGAGCTTGCTTGATGTGTGTTGTTGCATGGTTTTGCTTTGTTGTTAAGGTTGTGGGTTATTGTTTTGTTGGGGTGGGAAGTGTGTATTTTATATTATAAGAAATATAAATCTAATAATACAAACGATTCTTTTACACATATGACAACGCATAATGGATCAAAGGCTTCAGCTTCTGACTAACACCGTCCTCTACAGCCTTTTTCTGAGGTCTAATTTTAGACGTCTCTTTTTCCACAACAGGTTTTAATCCACAGTGGAAGAGTATCACGACCCGGTAGCACTGGTGGCTGGCTACTATATGCTTTGTGTAAATGGGAGTAACTGCTCACAGCAGCAGGTTGAGAGGACTGGCGCGGTACATGAGCAGGCCTGAGTTATGACCGGCATGTAGCAGGAATGGCCAGAGGGCCGATACTGGCTGCTGCGATGATGTAACCCTGGCGGGAGCTTTTTTAAAGGAATCGTCCTATAGTTAGATGAGCGTTAATAGCATAGCATAGAAGTTAATAACACGATTATATCTGTCTGAAGCTACAGCCGGGAGACAATTAGCTTAGCTTGGTATTAAAACAGGGAGTAGGGGGAAAAGCTAGCCTGTAGAGGTGTTCAGCACGAATGAATCTTTATCACCCAATCTTTGCAGTAAATAATAGACCGTTCCACAAGCAACAGCTTGGGTCCATGTTTACTTCCAGTCATACACTCACCGGCCACTTTATTAGGCACACCTGTTCAATTGCTTGTTAACACAAATAGCTAATCAGCCAATCACATGGCAGCAACTCAATGCATTACGTCATCTAGACGTGGTGAAGACGACTTGCTGAAGTTCAAACCGAGCATCAGAATGGGGAAGAAAGGGGATTGAAGGGACTCTGAACGTGGCATGGTTGTTGGAGCCAGACGGGCTGGTCTGAGTATTAAACTGCTGATCTACTGGGATTTTCACCACAACCATCTCTAGGGTTTACAGAGAACGGTCCCAACAAGAGGACAGATCCAGTGAGCGGGATGTGGACGGAAATGCCTCGTTGATGTCAGAGGTCAGAGGAGAATGGGCAGAGTGGTTGGAGATGATAGAAAGGCAACAGGAACTCAAACAACCACTCGTTACAACCAAGGGATGCAGAATACCATCTCTGAACGCACAACACGTCCAGCCTTGAAGCAGATGAAGACCACCGGTGAGTGTATATAAGATGTGAATCTCTACAAAAACTAAAGCACTCTATCTCTGACTATTAGTGAATAATGTGTTAATGACGTACCGATAGAGGAAGAAGTCAGTTCAGTTTATGGGTTTTTGTAGAGGACACATTACAGGGTTTCATTTACATAAGAATCTCTCAAAATATTTCACAAAAAGACATCACACTAACAAAGATTGAGATATTACTCCCTGTCAACAATTTATTTTTATTTACAAAATATAAGTACAATAGCAATATGTACATTCAAAACTGTTCATGCCAGGGTTACAATAAAGTAAAAAAAAAAAAAATGACATAAGTAAAATAAAAAAATATATATAATAAACATATAAAGATGTACATCTATATAGAGACAAAAAAAAAAACAAGTTCATAATAAATTCTCATCTGTCCATAAGAAATGTATCAAACACAAAGCTGGTTCTCAGCGTAAAAAAATCACAGTTTTTCAACAGATGAGATTTAGATAATTAATTTGATTATTATCCTAGCAAAATATTATATACACAAAATGATATGGCATAAAAGAATACCCTCCTTTTGTTTTAAGATACTGATTTTAAAAAAACATTTGACCATGATTGACAACTTGAAACTCAAATTGTTTAGACATTTCAAATTTATTCCAATTGTTAAGCAGACCCGGAATGTTTTTTTTATTCATCTTTTCCTTTCCTTTCAGTGGTTGAAGGTGTTGTATAATTTATAATTAATTTTTATATTATTTTTATATGGTCAAATATTTTTACAGAATTGTAATGAAAAATCTGAACATGTGATTATATTGTATTTAACTTTTGAAATAAAATATTGAAATTTTTAAAAAAAAGCTGAACTCAGAATGTTTTTTGTTTGTTTTGTTTTTATTCATCTTTTCCTTTCCTTACAGTTCAATGGTTGTATAATTTATAATTTATTTTTATTATATTTATTTTACTGTAAAAATATTTTTACAGAATTATAATGAAAAATCTGAACATGCGATTATATTGTATTGAACTTTTGAAATAAAATATTAAAATTAAAATAGCTGTAGTAGCTTGTTGCAGTGATTGAACTACAAGTACCAGCCATCCCCTCGCCTGAGGGTTGCCAGGTTCTCTGGGTTGTGAAAGAGTCTTTACATGCACTGCGCACGCTCCGGACTCAGCGTGTATCTGGCAACCCACACAGCCTGCTGTCACTGCTGCTGACGTCACTGAGGTCAGGTAGACGGAGCAAAGATGGCGACCGCCTACGAGAGATACAACCTGTGAGTCTTTAATCATATATCTCTGTAATCAGTAATGTCACCCGGTTAGAGGGGCGACCCGCTCTGCTCTACCGGGGGAACAGGCAGGGAGGGCTGCAGCGCAGAGCTGGAGGTCAGAGCGGCGGGTCAGCTGACTGGCTCGGTTCTGGTCTCTAACGTTACAACCGAACAGAACCGAACAGAACCGGCCCGGTTTCACTCCGCTGTCAGTCAGTCTAGAGACAACATGTTGGACTATCAGGAGGAGGGTTCACTCTCTAAAGCTGCGGTTGTTTAACCGCTGAACGACCCGGTGAACCGGTTAGTCTGGACGGACAGAGAGGAGAGTCGGTTAATGTTAACCGAACAATAGCCGAACAATAACCAAACAGTAGCCGAACAGTAGCCGAACATTAACCGAACAGTAGCCGAACAGTAGCCGAACAGTCGCCGAACATTAACCGAACAGTAGCCGAACAATAGCCGAACAATAGCCGAACAGTAGCCGAACAGTCGCCGAACATTAACCGAACAATAGCCGAACAATAGCCGAACAGTAGCCGAACAGTCGCCGAACATTAACCGAACAGTAGCCGAACAGTAGCCGAACAGTCGCCGAACATTAACCGAACAGTAGCCGAACAATAGCCGAACCTTAGCCGAACCTTAGCCGAACAGTAACCGAACAGTAACCGAACGTTAACCGAACGTTAGCCAGCAGCAGACGGTGGTTTAACGTTACGGGTCGGTTGGTCGGTTGTAGATCAGGATGTGTCTCCGGGTCCATTCAGGGGTTAGTCAACCTGACAGCTGATTTATGACTCACAGGTCTTTGAAACCTACCTTGTTTCATCCTGGATCTGATCCTGGATCAGGTCCAGGACCATGCTCAGTGTTATCTGAACTCTGGTTCTGGTTCTGGTTCTGCTTGAGACCCGTTTAAAGTGAATGAAAGACTTTATTTTGAACATTAAATTAAATAAAAACAAATACAAAATAATAACAAACTAAACCAGAGTCATAGTGTCTGAAAAGGAAGTGGTAGAAGTCAAACCTATATTTCCCTTCCTCACTGCTCCTCTAATAACTCACCATAGAATGATAACATAATATAATATAATATAATATAATATAATATAATATATAAACTATCCCAGATTTATTTACATCCCAGATTAAATATATGAACGGCATCCTAAGTTCATGAACAACTCACATATCCATCTGGAGTTAGATAATAAATATAGACCAACCCTTAACACAACTCCTCCTCATCCATATACCTACCAGAAATATCTATATGTTTCTGGCTTTGAACATAATTATTGTGTTTTTAAATTTGACCAAATCCATGAATTCAAAGCATGTGACTTTAAAAACAGCGTGTTGGTGTGTATCTCACATTATTTAATATCCTGATTGCTCTCTTTTGTCAGATGCTTAATGGTTGTAAGTTGCTTTTATACGTGTTGCCCCCAAACTACCACACAGTAATCAGGTATGGTGATACGAGTGAAGAATACAGAACGTGCAGATTGAATTACAGTACGAGAAGATGTAACTTCTCACGACCCCACGTCTCAGTTATTACATGATGATGCTTTGCAGAGTTTTTTAAATCGATCTTCTCCAGAACAACACAATCAGGATGTTCACCGCTGCTCTGTTGGTTTTATGTTCTACTGAAATGAGAAATTAAATTTATTAGAACTGATCCAAACATCTGAAACTCTGCAGCTTCATTGTGTAAACGGTCAGCACAGCAGCAGTAATTAAAGTCCACATGGTTTCCTGTTAATGTGCTGATAAGCCGTGCGTACAGTGAACAGTTGGTGTCTCAGTAATACTACTGGGTGTTAATCACATGTTTAGTTTAATGTGGTCTAAGTTATGGAAGGACAACAATAGAGGGTTTGTGTAGTAACATTCTTCTGCTGCGGGATTTAAAGCTGTGTGTTACTGAAGCTGCTGCTGTGATCTCTGATCTCTGGTTCTTTTAGAGCTGCAGCTGGGAACCTTTAGAAAAATCACTTTTTATCATATTTACCCAAAAACTATAACTACATCCTGACTAGGGATGCACCGATACCGATACCAGTATCGGGTATCGGGTCCGATACTCTGCTCATGTACTCGTACTCACAAAACTCTCCGATACCACTTTACGGCAGCGTGACGTTAACCTCTCGTCAGCATCTTTGGGGTCCTATCGTCCCTATCGCTGAGCCCCGCCCCAAGAGGCACGGCGCGGTTGGGCCCCTTTGGCGTGGAGAGAGGGAGCAGCGAGCACTTTGTCAACGGCCCCGGGAAGCACCTTCGCCTCGCCCCGAGCCTTTCCACGCCGACCTAGAGCCGGTCACGGTGCACCGCCTCGTATGCGGGACTCCCCAGCCTGCCGTGTGTCGCTCACACCCTCCAGCTGGCTGTTAACGAGGCTCTTTAGGCCCAGAGAAGTACTCGTATCGGTACTTGTATCGGAGAGTACCCAAATGTAAGTACTTGTACTCGGTCTGAAAAGAAGTGGTATCGGTGCATCCCTAATCCTGACAGTAGTACGGCCTTTACCGGTCCCTTTGGACTCAAAAACGCACCAGCAACCGTTCAGAGGCTGATGGTTGTTGATGATCTTGAGAGAGCTGAGAGTCTGTTTTGTGTACCTGGATGACATCATCATCATCTGCTCTCCGTTTTGGGAACAGCAGGCAGTTTTCCAAAAAGACTGACCGCCGACATGAAGAAGTGCAACTTCTTCCAAATCTCCCTCAAGTTCCCGTCACGTTGAGTCTGCAGAAGGCATTCAGATGGATCCAGACAAAACGAAGGCAGTAGAAGAATTCCCCGTTCAGCTCACATTAAGTCAGTCCAGCGGTTCCTCTGCGTGCCCGGCTGCTGGTACCATCGCTTCGTCCTGAACTTCTCTCAGCTGGCTGAAGCCCCGAATGCATTGAAGAGCAATTCAAGTGGACCCCCGAGTGCCGAGTGTCTATGCTTATAGGCATATGGCAGCAGGAGCCTAACCGCAGCAGAGTGAGAGAGAGTGTTTGTCTGTGGTGTGTTTGGGCCTCGGAGAGCTGGAGATTAGTACCTGGATGGAAGATTCTTCACTGTAGTCACCGACCACTCAGCGCTGCTCTGGGTCTTTAAAACCCAGAGACCTGGTGTATCGTGATGCTTGGTGAACCTGACTGCTGTGATGTTCCCTCTGGATGAAAAGCTCAACTTTACCGTCTCCCTCTTTCTCTTCCAGGCACACAACCCCGGAGAAGTTCTTCATCGAGGCCTGCGATGAGGGGGCGGACGCTGTGCTGGCCATCGACAGGGTCTCAAATGAGATGACCCTCACAGGTAGAACGTCTGACAGTTTAACGACAAAGACGAGTTCAGATTACAGATTAAAGCTGAAGTCTGGAACTCTGAGCGAATATGACTCGCTATCCTGACAGTAGTGAGAGTGAGACCGGTAATCCTCCGCCTCCTAGCGCTCATAACGCCGTTTCTAAGATTTGACAGACCGGAGGAAAACAACCAATCAGAGCTGAGGAGTCTCTAAAGCAGCTGTCAATCACTGCTGGTGAAACTCTGATCAAACTGTCAGTCCAGGCATATTACAAGAATAAAGTCATAATATTATACAGTACGTTACGTATTATTTTCTCGTAAAGTTAGTCCATTGTCTCTTTGGCCCTCACTGCATTAGACTGATATACTATATACTGAGACTATAAACTGAGTTACCTTCATCACAGTGATCACACCGAGCTCCGCCCAGCAGCCCCGTGTTGCCTGTCTCACACACTGCGGTCAGAATATAGTGACAGTTTTATAAAAATAACTTTTTATCATATTTGCTCAAAGTTCCCGCCTGCAGCTTTAAACAGAAAGTGAAATGATTCATCATGTTCTAGCTAGCTGTTGAACGCTTGTGTTGCTTTCACAGGTAAAAAAGACGTCCCCCCCTCGGCGGTCACCAGGCCGATATGTGGCATCATGGGGACCATCCGCATGGTAGCAGGTAGGTACCGGGGGGCTGCTCTTCTGTCTTTGAAGCCTGTAGAGTAAAGCGGCAGTGACTGACCACCTCCACCTCACAGGGATGTACCTGATCGTCATCACCAGGAAGAGGAACGTGGGCAGCCTGCTGGGCCACGCCGTGTGGAAGGCCGTGGACTTTGACGTGATCTCTTATAAGAAGACGGTGCTGCATCTCTCAGAGATCCAGGTCAGCGACCAGTCACTGATAATCTGATAGAGACAGTGATTCATTACAAAATCAGACTGTTACTGGTTCTGTTTGATAGTCCAGTGGACTGTTACTGGTTCTGTTTGATAGTCCAGTAGACTGTTACTGGTTCTGTTTGATAGTCCAGTAGACTGTTACTGGTTCTGTTTGATAGTCCAGTGGACTGTTACTGGTTCTGTTTGATAGTCCAGTGGACTGTTACTGGTTCTGTTTGATAGTCCAGTGGACTGTTACTGGTTCTGTTTGATAGTCCAGTGGACTCTCACCCTCAGATAAACCCTCGGTTCTGTTGCGTGTCTGTCTGCCCGGCGTCCCGTCTCTCAGAGGGAGACCTCATGTTTCAGGATCAGTTCTTCTTCACGGTCTGGACTCACACTGAGCTCTCTGGTTTCAGCGTAGCGGGCGCTGCATTATTCATCTGCTGCTGCTGTTCTTGGTGTTCTGAGCTGGAGACGGTGTGATTGATGGAAACACTGTGTGCAGTATAGAACTAATAATGTGAACCAATGGACTGGTGGTCGTGGTAGATTAGAGTAGCAGTACAGTACCAACCAGTCTGTGATATAATCAGTGGTCTAACAGAGAGCTGATCTGGTGAGAGGAGGGAGACAACGCTGGAGGTGTAACGTCAGTCTTCTCTCTCTGTGCTAACTGGCTTAGACCCAGATCCTATTAGAAACCCAGCCTGTTGGTTTGCTCTTCAAAAGACTGAATGGAGCGGTGGAAGGGTCTCCTGTTATCCTCCCAGCAGCTTGACCTGTCAGCAGTTTCATATGTGAAACAGACCTACAGTCCCTAACGATGGCACAGCTACACATGGAAGTCTTCTACGTTTATGAAACACTGGGTCTTTGATTTGAGACGGAGGGAAACAAAAGCAGCTTCTCATGTCTAGCTGCCAGCCGTCGACTCTGTCAGCTGATCTGACAACAGTGGCTGACACATGTTGTCAGCCGTAGTGAGCTGATTCTGTGAGATGGATGAGAACACATGAATCCAGCTGAGCTGTTTTAAAACTAGCACTTTGTAAACACGTCTTAAATCTGCATGTGATCGCTGCATATGTGATGTCATGCTAAAGGCTAGAGCTAACCGGTATTATATTTAATTTCAAATCAAAATGTTAAGGTATTTCCAAACCAACTCTGAGTTTTAGTGTGACACATTCACCAAAAGCAGTAGTTTAGTTTAATGCATGGGACGGCAGATTTCATAGGAAAAGGAAGGAGAAGAAGATCCGGCAAAACAAGAGGGAGCAGCTGCAGAGCTGCCGGCGAATAAGAGGATATGAACAAGTGTATAATCTTTGCTCTGGCCTCGGTGTGCCGTGTTCCTGTGTGAAATGTTTGCACACAAAGGTTTGCATTTTCACATCGGCATTTGAGTTCAAACCTGGTGTGCAACGGTTTTGATGCCTGACAGTCATGTGACCACCTTTGCTGAGAACAGTCACGCTCCCCAGACTATAAACCATTTAGATTTAACAACCTGGTGACCTCCTCTAACCCTCAGGACCTCAGATTTAGCCCTGGCTGTGGTAATGCTTCAGCAGTCAGTCAACTCTTTTAACTTGAATGTTTTACCAGGAAGTAATCAGTTTATTGTGCCACAGCAATCCTAAACTTCATCTGAGCTCTCTAACGTGGTCCATGCAGTGAGGTGTGTAGATCTGAATGTGGGTGAAAGAGAGCTGCTATCACGCTGGTTCTCAGTGTTGGCAGTTGGAGTTGAGGTATCGGGAGAGAAAGGGTCGTATCGGTGCATCGCTAACACGCAGCACCAGTAAACATGAGTATGCAGTTCTCTACACTCTGCAAAGTGCATCGTCGTGAGTTTTCCTGAAAACTAAAGTGTGTTTTCCTTCCTCCTCCAGTCTCAGGAGAACAAGACCTTCCTGTCCATGATCAACAACGTGCTGATGACAGACGGCTTCTACTTCTGCACCGACTACGACCTGACGCACACTCTGCAGCGGCTGGCCAACACCAGCCCCGACTTCCAGGAGATGAGTCTGCTGGAGAGGGTGAGCCGATGAATCGCCTCGCAGACGTCCGCACTATATTCATTACTGTAGATAAGTCATGAATACTGTTACACTCACGGGTTTCTGGTCTGAAGTGACAAAGTAGAGCCTGAAACAGAAGTGGTTTTATGGTTGTGTTTGTGGCATGTATGTTCGTCCTCAACACGACATATCAACGCTACAGGGACCCACATAGCAACGTCTGTTTTACGGGGCGTTAGCGCTCAACAGCTTTTCTATTACTCTAAAGAGGCATGCTGTTTCTTCTGTGATGTTGACGTCATGTTGCTTGTGGTTTTCAGGCAGATCAGAGGTTTGTGTGGAACGGGAACCTCCTGAGAGAACTGGCTGCACAGCCAGAGGTAACGAAGGCTCACCTGTGGCCCGTTTACGTTCTCACTCAATGTTTCTGTTCTTTATAATGAGAATAACTCACACTATCTCCCCACAGCTTCACAAGTTTGCACTTCCTGTTGTCCATGGATGTATCCTTTTCACTGAATGCCTAACATTTACATGAGATGAGACGAGACGAGACGAGACGAGACAAGATGAGATGAGATGAGATGAGATGAGATGAGACGAGATAATATAATATGAGGTGAGGTGAGATAAGACAAGAAAAGACGAGACGAGACGAGATGAGGCGAGACGAGACGAGACGAGACGAGACAAGAAGAGACGAGATGAGATGAGACGAGATAATATAATATGAGGTGAGGTGAGATAAGACAAGAAAAGACGAGACGAGACGAGATGAG
>CAKAOI010045822.1:0-38480 GCA_916701655.1 Sebastiscus albofasciatus | reverse complement strand
CAAACCGAGCATCAGAATGGGGAAGAAAGGGGATTTAAGTGACTTTGAACGTGGCATGGTTGTTGGAGCCAGACGGGCTGGTCTGAGTATTAAACTGCTGATCTACTGGGATTTTCACCACAACCATCTCTAGGGTTTACAGAGAATGGTCCCAACAAGAGAACAGATCCAGTGAGCGGCAGTTGTGTGGACGGAAATGCCTTGTTGATGTCAGAGGTCAGAGGAGAATGGGCAGAGTGGTTGGAGATGATAGAAAGGCAACAGTAACTCAAATAACCACTCGTTACAACCAAGGGATGCAGAACACCATCTCTGAACGCACAACACGTCCAACATTGAAGCAGATGAAGACCACCCGGTACTAGCAAGGTGTACCTAATAAAGTGGCCGGTGAGTGTATATCTTCACATTATTGCTTTATTTTGATTGGACAGTACTTCTCCATAGGTCAGTGTACTGTTGAATAAACTGTAATAAACCCACAGTAAAGTGAGAGCTAGTACAGTACACGCTGATAAAGTAGTTCGACCACACGACTCATGTTTATGTTCACCAAAACTCAATGTGTGAATGCAGTTCCTTTCTCATAAAACATTTGCAAAGCCGATCTTTAACGGTGCATTGTTAACACTAGTGCGGTGCCTGTTCGGAGCGGAATAGGCGAATAGGCGGAATAGGAAAATGGCAAAAAGAAGTCTGATTATATAGAAGTCTATGAGAAAATGAGCCTACTTCTCTCTTGATTTATTACCTCAGTAAACATTGTAAACATTAAATTATGGTCTCAATCTCTAGTTTCAAGTCTTCTTCAATACAGCATGATGTTCATTTAGTAAAGTATGGTCCCATTTAGAGTCAGATAGACCATAAAGCAGGGGATGCTTTAGGGCGGGGCTACCTTGTGATTAACAGGTCGCTACCACGGCGTTGTCCGGTCTGGGAGTTGTCCGTGTTTTCGTCTTACAACTTTAACTCTTTCACAGTGTGTTTTCAGTTAATTGTAAATTTTTTGGCCGCCTCAAAAGGTCTAATTCAGCGTTGGGTTGTATTTAGCTCCACCCTCTCGTGTCACTTCTGGTTGCAAAAAAACAATATGGCGATGGACAAAATGCCAAACTCGAAGCAATTAAAAGGGCAGTCTACAAACCAGTGGGTGACACCACGGTGACAATGTCCACTTCTTATATACGGTCTATGACCACGGCCTGTAAAGGCCCGCTGTGGACCACATGCTCCACTCAGTCCGCAGCGCCCTGAAGCTCTGCCCCTGCTGCTGCACAGACCGCTGTTTGCTTGTGTATGCAAAGTTTATTAATATTGAGCATGTTGAATGTCCAAATTGCACTAACTTCGACACTGCACGTCCTTGTGTCGCCAGCAATACACCCACCAAGTGTGAAGTACAACACACACAGAGATTCCTTGCTTTACAGTTAGATACGTGTTTACTAGCTTGTAGTCTTCTTCCTCCTCGTCTTTGTTGGCACATTGACAATGTTTACATGCACAAAATATTCAGTTTTTTGCCCTTTTTACATGGCTAATGAAAATTAACATTCCACTAATATTCCCATTTACATGCAGCCGTGCATACTCTGATTAACGTTACCGGTGGCGGACACGTTGGACCGTGCTAACACAGCCTCCCTCTTTCATTCCTTCAATCGCCTTCTTGAAAAGGTTGGCGTTGTGATATTTGCTCATATCCAAAAAAAAGTCTTTCATAATGTTTAAAAGTAGGAGTGTTTCTCCTTCCGACCAGAAATGTGGGCTTTTCTTTTGGGCATGCATCTCTGCAAACTGTCGGTTAGTTGGTTTGTGTTCAACGCACAGAGCTGGACGTAAACGGGCAAGAAGCAGTGTGTCACAAACGGCCGTAAAATCCCCAACTGAGATGCATATTTTGAATGTGCATTTGTATATTTAATATATTGTTTGTAAGTTTCAGCTTCAGCACCAGAACATGGTTGGATACTGTGTTTGTGTGCGTGAGCAGCAGCCTCCAACATACTCCATCCTGTGTCACTGCTGCTGCCAGGGTCACATTGGATCACTAAAAAAAGATCTAAAGGACCTAAAGTGTTGCTAGGCATGCTTTCCTCACTCACGCCCAGTACGCTTCAAAAGCTCTTCACAGGTGGGTGGGCGGTGCGTTCACAGCCCAGCTATCCAGCTAGTTTAAAAATGTCCACCCTATCTGTGGCTGCCAATGCTTAATAAAGAATGATGTTGTTTTCAGGGAACATTGGACAAACACAAATGTTGTGACAGGCGCTGTCAGGTGGAGAGACGTTGTTTGATGATTGGTTGAGCATCCTGAAGTCCAGGATTTGCTGAGCAGGAGCCAGTGTGTTCTTTTAACTGCTCACCAGTATGTTTAGGTGCTTTACATAATTGCAGCTCTCTTTCTCCCAAGTCGCTAGTCTAGTGCTGCAGCTGTGATAGCTTATTAGAGGTTGGCTCGCACACTGACAGAGGCAGAAACCACCTTGGGGAAATATATAATGTGGTGTGAGGTAAGCTGTGAGTCACAGAGCTGCTCGTGTCAGAAGCAGGACCATAAGCTAAGACCTGAGGGAAAAGTCCCAGCAAACCACACATCAGAATAATCACACGTAATGTGACGCGAAGCAATCTGACAGATGGAAAGGTCCAACACTCTGGTGCACATGTTTATCTGCACTGTTAAGGCATGTGTAACTCATTTTATCGTATTGGTTTGTTTTAAATGCATAGTCAAATAATTAATAAGTGATTCTGAATGTTTATTTTTTTAAAGTAAGTGACCTTGTATGAAAGACCTAATGATCACTAATGGCATTGGCAAATAAAGACATAATGTGTCAGCAGCCAGACAGGCCAGTAATAGTGCACAGTGCTTCACTGGCAAAAGTCTAAAGTCATGCAGGGGTCGGCTTCATATAGTAAACCTCCAGGTGTACTGTACGTGTTTGCAACACATTGAGGTTGTGAAGATTAACCAGTACGACTTCATCAACACACAACCACAGATACCTGATTCCCACACTGAAAGAAATGACCCACTCTATTATGTACATCACATTTACAGTAAAATAACCATAAACCTTGCCACTAATTTTAACAAGCTGAGATGCTTGCTAACCGTAAAGTAACCGGCAGTAACCATCAGTCCAAGGCAAGTAATGCTAACAGTAGCTGCTAACACTTCCTCCAAAGCCCAAACTCCAACCGGTCGGCAATAACTGAAGCCTTGAGCTTCAGGTTTATTTACAAGGACATGCAACCATGTAGCGTTGTTGAAAATACCGCATTTATGGACAACACATTCTCACTCTCAACTTGTCAAATACCAACGCTCGGTTGTTGGACCCTACGCTTCAAACTATGACGCTCTAGCTACTCCTCTAGCATCAGTTTTGGACTCAGGGATGGTGCGTCAGTGTCCGCTCGTTACATGCATAGTGTATTTTCAAAATAAACTTCCAACGTAGGTTTACTTAGTTTCAAAGTTTTCTTGGTTAGGTTTAGGCAACAAAAGTACTTAGGTTAAGCCTCGGAAAAGATTTTGGTTTTGTTTAAAATAAGTATGTTTGGCACGTAACTTGCGCAATGTTAGTTAAGTATGTAAGTTACGTAACAAAAGTAAGGTCAAATCAACATTGACTTGGTTTCACACAGACACGGACAGGGTGAAAGTCTGTGTTTGTTTGACCCCAACCATCGACCTCAACCTCCTCCCTAAAGCTAAGTTCAAACTACAAGGCTTTCAAAGGGCTTTTGTCGGGGAGCGGAAAATCAGGCTTAAAGTCGTGTAGTGTGAACTAGGCATAAGCAGACTTTCTCGCTCTTTATACTATGTCAGTTGCTCTGAGCGTCTCATACTGATACATATTGGTTTACGTTGGAGTTAGTTGAAAACCTGGTGCGTCTCACACAGAAACTAATCAGACGCCAAGGGGCACTGACCAAGCAGCTGTATATGACGAGATGGGAGTGAGAACGGTTTGTTACGGAAGTCACTGACGGGGGAACAGACCTAATCTAGTCCCAGATGCAACATTTTAGTGAAAAACGTATCTTCCTTGGTATAAAAAGTTCGCCAGTGCATCACTGAAAGTTGGTGTGACAGAAACATTCGAGGCTATTTCTGATGCAGTACTTGTAGTACTTGAATGTGGACCATGTGTCTAGATATGTATCGTAATGCCTGAGAGGGAAAGACACATGAATGAATGGAAAACACATGAATGCCACTGAAGCACTGCTGTAGCAATACATATCAGTGGAGATGTGAGTTAGCGGGGAGTGATATTATCAAGAGTTGTACACACTGCTAAGCCTTCGGTTAAGTCAACAAACACAGCATTCAGTGTTTACGAGGGGGAAAGTGAAAACTACTCTTGAATAAGATGTGGACACGTTGCATTTCAGAAAGCTCTGATTGAACTTAATATTTCAGCAGGAAGTTCCCTGATCTAATTGCCCTAGTTTGCACTTTTGGCCTCGCGAAAGTAATTTCATGCTTTCAGTCACAACAGACGTCCATTAGACTGAGCCTGTCTGGGGATGATAACTGTCTGTTGCTGCTATCTCTTGCCGGAAAAAAAAAAAAGATACAAAAATCCCTCCCACTCTCTCTCTCTCTCTCTCTCTCTCTCTCTCTCTCTCTCGCTCTCTCTCTCTCTCTCTCCTCTTCTCCTTTACCCCTGAACCTTTTCCCTCTCCCATCCCTTCTGTCCTAATCCCCATGAGCACAATTTGTTGTTTCTAGTTTTATTTCTGAATCATCAGCAGAGACATTTTTAATTTGAGACGTGCCTCACATTGCGTGGTAACATATCTCACCGTCTGTCTGCCGTCTCGCCTCTGATGTCACTCTGACATCAACAATCTGTGTGCATGTGCATGTTTTGGAAGGTTGGGTTCAGGTGTTGACAGCCTGTAGAGAGAGAGAGAGGAGACGTTGTCGGAATGAGTAAACTGAAAGCCTCGTCAAAATGTCAAACACGCTGCATTTTCTTTATTTGTGAAATGGATTAAACCTCTCAATATGTGACTGCCTGAACATGTTTCAAGCTTCATCGTGGAGCTTTGACCTCTGCAGGTGCTCTTCTGTTAATTGAATGCATCTTTAAGAGCGCTTCAACTGGCAGATTTCTCTGCATTTTTTGCCTATAGATGCATTTATAGTACGGACATGGAAGTACACACACCCACTCACAGGAAACTCAGATGAAACTGTGTGGCATTACCAACAAAATGTTAATCCATAGCGACCCGTTCCATTCCATTTATACTTCATCTTTGATGCTAAGCACTTATGCAGGCTATTCTCATCCACTGTCATCCACATTCATATATATCCAACGTGATCGTGAGCCAAGGCTGCTGTCAGGTAACTTAGTATAAAGAGCGCCAAACTCTGCGTAGGGAGGAGGTCGGGGTGGATGGATGGGTCAAACAAACACAGGACTTTCACCCAGAAGACCGTCTCCACATGCGTCTCCACATGCGTCTCCACATGCGTCTTGAGTGGCCACTTGTGATCCAATCTCACTTCCCCCGCTCTGTATGCAAACCAACACGTAGTAAACACCTGGCTAATAGAGCAGACGTTATGACGTAATACTACAGGAATGTCAGTAGTGATATCTTGAATTTGGCTACATTTTATCAACGTTTTTATAACATCAAAATATAAGGTTATTGGACCGCCGGTCCCCGAGGACCTCTGCGCCACTGGCACCGCCGCCTTTGCCAGACAACAGCGGGGTACAGCGCTCCAGAGAGCGGGGAGGAGAAAGAGAAAGCAGGCGGTCGGTCGGGCGTTTGTCAGCTCCGCGCAAAGACGCGGAACAAAACACTGACACATCTCCGACAGTATGATAATAATGCACTTCCTGTTCCAAGTCTGATAGTCTGTAGATATGTAGCCTATAGATAAGGTATATTTTAATAAAATACAGTTGTACCAACAGGACACAGTAGAGCACAAAGGCCAATTTCATGCTGCGAGGCAGACGAGCGCTCGCCTGTCTGTTCACCTGAGGAGCGCAGTGATCCTGCGGTTTGCAGCTGGACATCAGATGAGTAGGCGGTCCTTAATGTGGCCAGGACGCATTTGTGTACACACTGCTAAAAGAACGTGGTCATATGTGGCCCAGAACACCTCTGAATGTGGTCTGAAAGATCCGACCTCAATGCGTCTTGATTGTGTTCACACCTGTACTTAAAGCTGTCCACTTGTGATCCGATCACTGAGGATGCATGTTAATTCCAGGTCTGAACAGGGCCTTAGTCTGCTGCCTTCCAGACTCTAAGATGTAGGAAACCGATGCATGAATGGATGATTCGAATTTATTGTTATGCATGAAGCACATCGGACAATTTCTTACTAGATATATGTACAGTATGTATACTGTACCTGTATTGATTACTGTATTGATTACAGTATATATACTGTACCTGTATTGATTACTGTATTGATTACAGTATATATACTGTACCTGTGAGTCTCCAAACAAAAGAGCCACCGTGACATGAGTGGCCTGTTGCACAAACCATGGTGGCCTGTGATACAAGAGGCCAGTCTGATGTTGACCCCAGCACTGTTGTTATTCACTCACAGCCTCTGGACACAGTAGGCCTACTGTTCACATGGGGGCGGGGGGTGACATGTAGACCGACACAGAGAGGAACACAGAGGCTTTGATTGTTGCTGTCAACGCTGTTGTCATTTTTTTCTGCTAGTGACACTCTCTCTCTCTTATTATTATCTAACTATTCTGAGCAAAATTCAGAGGAGAAGCTCGAGTGTGATGAGGAGCCAAGGACAATGAGAGATAAACAAGTGATGTCAGAGTGTGATGTATCGCCATATAACGGAGCAAATAGGCAGTGATTGTTGTCTAGTGAGGCCCGACTCCAAGAAAAGATGGGATGGAAGGAAACAAAAGGTCATCTTCATTACGGCTACAGCTCGGACACAAAGAGACGAAGAGCAGAACGTGACATCATGTTTCTGATTTCATGCTTTGTGTAACGTTATAAAGATGTCAAGCAAGTAGGGATGTCACGAAAAACGATATTAATAACCGGAATTCTGAAAACGTGAAGCTACTCATTCTCCTACAGTACCGCAAGTACCATAGGTACCGTCAGGGCTCGAGACTAACGGTGTCCCAGGGACGAAAGAAAATGTGTTAGGGACGGGGTAAATTCACTATCGACGCGTTCAGGGGACTCGTCCTGCCGATTTCAACACGGGAGGTGCCATTGATTTACATTATGATGCGTTATAAGACTATATCCAGTAAAAATGAGTATTGAGCGAAGATAAATTATAATGTTATCATAAAGTTGTTTGAAGATGTTTTCACAGGAATATAAAAGAGATCGCAGAAAAGGGATTATTATTATATTATAACTATGATCTGTTTAACTTACTTCCTTTACTGAATAGAGCCTGAACGCATCATAATGTAAATCAATGCCAACTCCTATGTTGAAATCGGCAGGACGAGAGCTAGTTAACGTAAACGGGAGGTGCCATTGATTTACATTATGATGCATTCAGGCTCTATTCAGTAAAAATGGGTATTGGGAGAACTGGGTAAATTCTAACGTTATCATGATGTGTTCAAATGTAATCTTGTAAAATAGTTTTTGGTGATAAAATAAATAATAAATCCAGTTGTTTGAAGATGATTTCTCAGCAATATAAAACAGATATTAGAGAGGGAATTATGAGCTGTTTAACTTCCTAACAAAAAACGGCATGCAAACGGTAATAAAGGAGTCAATGTTGAAGTACATGATTTATTGTTTTACTTTAATCATGGAATGTCACTGGTATTATCAACTACTAAATCTCTGGTATCGGGACATCACTACAAGCAAGAGTATGCTGTATTTTCCATAACTGATTAGAGGGCTCAAGCACAAGCTCAAGGTTGATTACTGTCTGTGGAGGTTTAACGTTTTTGTCCACAACACTGCACAGAGAGATGTCTGGCAGGATTGATTATCACTGGGACAACGGGAAGGAAACCCTTCTGGGTTTCTTCTATCTCTTAAACCATCTCACTTGTCGCAGACAGGACTGAAGCCAAGTCTGTAACATGTCCTTTTAAGAATAGTGTTCAGGGTGAAACTGGCGTTCACTGCAGCCTGTAGGAAGGAAAGAAGAGGAGTTCAAACACGCTTTAGTCTATCCCAACTTCCTATTTAGTCAGACGATGCTATTTCAGGCTACAATCAGATTGTTCAAGCTTCGTTTGGAGTTCATGAGAATATAATCTGACGGTGATCTGACCGGGCTACACAGAGCTCTGTGTATTATAGACTAACTCAGCTAATGCTCGGGCTTTGTGGGTCATTAGGATGTGTGATCTCTTCTGCACCAAAATGTCTGTCTAATGAAGGAAACGGTTGCTTCCAGATGACAAATGGCGATGTATAATGTGAAAGGTGTTTGCAGTTTGTAGTGATTCTTTCAACCACTCTGGTTTCACCATTCATCTCCTGAATGGGTGCACACAGTTGTACAAGCAAAGCTGTATTTTCAGTCCATATGAACTACTGGAGCACACAGTAATGTAACCTCAGGCCCAAGGTCAGTTTTAGCGCATATGACCCATCACACACATACACAGATGACACAGACAGATGTGTGTTTCTCTGTATCTCACACAATCTCTGTCTAACAGCATGATAAAAGAAGCAAAGAGAAAAGAGAAATGAAAGAACAAAGTCATGTTCAGGGGGATTTCCTCACGTTGAATTCATTTCTGAGTGATGTAACTAAAGCAGTGTTTGTGTTCTCAGTCAAGTGTTTCATCTCTGTTATGCAGTTTGAAGAAGCTCCTCTTCATTTCTTATTTGAAGGATATACGATATCCAGAGCATTAATATAGCATCAAGCAACTATTTACTATATAAAGATATAGAGGAGTAATGTCTACCTGAGCAGAGAATGAAGTCACTCTCTCTGTGTGTGTTGTAATCCGAGCTTCTCCTTTCTTTTTACACATTGCTGGGCCGACCACACGTCCTTTTAGTGCATGTTAGTGCATGTCAGCGTGCCCCATCGGCTAGCTCACAGCCGCTACTCTGCACTGCGCTCATAATAATAATAATAATGAACTTTATTTATATAGCACTTTTCAAAAGCGAGCTTATAAAGTGCCTTATAATCATAAAAACACAGTGCATTTACAAATTATTACACAATGAATAAAACTCTCAAGAATAAATCAGTGACTAAAAGGCAGTTACAGCTGATAACGCCGTCCCAACCATCGTGGAAGCGGAGCACCCGCCCTCCGATTCCCCACCGGGTTAACACCATCAGCTCTGTCAGCACTGTTGCTGTTGTTTCTCTGTTAGCGCCGTTAGCTGTGAGCCGCTGGCTGAGCCATGTTTGAGATGGCAGACTGATGCTCTCTGCCAGTCTTTCTGTTGCTCTATTTCTGTTTCATTCAGTTGCTCCGTGCGTCTCCGCCGTTCCCCCCCTCCCTCTCGACCCTCCCGGAGATCACAGCTTGTGTTGGCAGCCCGTCGGGCTGTCAGCAACAGGAAGCTGTCGTGCCAGGTTTCACTAGAGAGTCACACAGCGGTCGGATGAAGCTGTGGCATCACTGTTAGCGGGCTAATAGCCTGCCCTGAACCTGCGCCAGAGCTTCTTTTTTTAACGTCCTCTCAGGGTCATTCAGTCATTCAGTTTCAACAAACTGGACGGAGGGAAAAAAAAGTGGAAGAGAGAGAGAGTCAGAAAAGTATTTAGCCTGAGGTTTTATATCTGAGCACGTGTGAACTCATCGCCCAGCGTGAGTCACAGTTGTGCATCTCCATGCCTGTGCTGTACGCTGTACGCCTTATATGCATATATGTCATATTTTCTGATGACGGTGCCCACTGACCTGTATAAAACAATGAAGCCCATCTAGACCATCAGCTGGCCCCATTCTAATTGAGTACACATGAGGGGAGTTGTGTATATTCATTTAGCCGGAGCCGACATGGCTCAGTGGACTACTGACATATGGCTTTTTGTTGAATCAAACACACTCCTGTTCAACCCCCCAGAGGCAACGACCACTGAACTGCTCCACTGGGTTTGGTCACTGACAAGATTTAGTTTGCATAGTTCAGCTCAGGTTTTTAAACATTCCTCCCACTGCAACAGCTCTGCAAGTTAACCAGTGTGTTTACATGTAGTTATGTAGCTGGATTACTGCAATAATACTTCTTCAACATTGTAAATGAGAAACACGGTTTCCATCATCGGCATCATTTTCCAGCTAGTTATCTCCCAGAGAGAGTCGAATTCTTGGCCATGTTAACCGATTTTATAATCAACCTTTTATGCATATGCATATGCATGTGCATGACAAAGACTTCAGGGGAGAAAATAACGATGTGACAAAATAATTAATTTCAATCAGACTAAAACTTAAAAAAAACAACAACCAGACATAAAAAATCCAAATAAGTCAATTTCAACAGCTGAGCAGTGAAAGTCACTCCAGCAGTTGAAGTGGCGACTTTGGCGGATTGTTTTTGTGTCAGCTTATTGATTTCATAATGAAGTAGCCGTGTAATAAGCAGGATAGTGTACAGCTAGTGGGTCATTGCTGTGAAATAAAGCCCCTTCAGGGCGATGCAAGACCCCTCCGCTTTGCGTCGGTTTGCTGCATCGCCTTGTCGGGGTTTATTTCACAACAATGACCGGCTCGCTGTTCATTGTCCTTCACTTAAAAGTGATGAATTACAGCCAATAATATCCATTATTACAGCCGCATACAGCTAGCAGGAAGCTGGCAGAACCGGATGTGTCATATGAGCGTGCAGGGCGGTGCGGCCCCGTGGGTCTGATGACCGTTCATTACGTCGAGGAAAACAACTCTGGATTTGGATATTACTTCATTTTACAACTTTTAGGGACATAGCGATTTAAATGAGGGCTATTTAAGTGTTCATACTGGGACGTTGATTCACCTAAAAATTAGATTATCTTCTGATTTACAGACATCTCTTTATACATTCATTTTATTGTTTTATCTCTTTGCTTCTGTACTCTTTGATTTAACCTCCTCTGCCGGAGTCTAAACTGCTCTTCAAAAGGGGTCTATTTTTAGACAGATGTGATACAGGAGTTGACGGTACTACAGGCTGCATCTCTAAATCAACAGTGGGAACTTATCATCTGTTTGCTAACTCTAGCTTCTAGAGAACTCTTTGTTCCCTCTTCACTTATTCTTTATTGAATTAAATTATGTACACTCCTGAGAACAGCTCGCCTTGTGAGTAGTTCCATATGTTCGTAGGTCACTCCAGTGCATGTAAACACCTTGATTATTTTCCTGCTCAACCTGATTTCTTCCAGTTACCTGGTTTCTTGTGTGCATGTAAACATAATTTAGTTAGACGGCCTTTTGTCCTTTCAGGACTTTCACCCAGGAAACCGCTGTTCGTGTTCCGTGTGTAACTAAAAGTAAACGCTGACTTTACGCTTGTTACGTAATGTTACGTAAGAAAGTCTGCTAAGGGCGGTTGTTCTTTATTTATGGTACTTACGTTGTTATGTTATTACTTTAATACAAACCATGATCTGTTTTCTAACCTGAACCGAGTAGTTTGGTTGCCTAAACCTAACCAATCGTTTCACACCACGTATCATTGTGTGTTTCTGCAAGCGTGATATGAAACGTATTTTGGGTTCAGAAACATCGACATTCAACATGTGCCGTGGCTTACACAAACGTACAATGCCAACATTTTTTCTGGCCAAAAACAATGAAAGTTGCAGCCAAACAACATTTGTAAAACCACAAACAGAACAGATATAAACCCTCATGATGATGCATGAGGCGGTGACAGCAGCTGAGAAAGACAAACAGAGATCAGGGAGAGGGTAGTCAGACAGCGCCACACAACCGTAGACCAACCTCCTCCCTTTGACGGAGCAGCTCTGAGAAATACCGATTGGCTGCAAGCATCCAGACCCTCAAATTGCACCGTTCTCCAAACAAAGGAGTCTGTTGTCTCCAAGATAAATGAAGCACGCCGTCAGTTTGACACACACTGCTCATCGCAATCAAGAATTTTCTCACTCACGACCCCATGCAATTAAGCTGTTTGAGAGGGCAACAGAGAGAGCAAAGAGAAGAAAGAGAGGCTCCCATGTTGGCATTCGGGGCTGTTGGCATTTCCCTGTATGCTGTTTATAAAAGAGACTCTTTTTAGATTCTTTTTCAAACAGCAGAGCAACAGGTGAGAGGTGAGGAGAGAAGCGAGGACATGGTCGATGGCCGAGACACTGCAAACACCAAACATGTTTCATGCCCACCTGTGGCTGTCTGAACACAAACTCGCTGTTTCCTGTCGAAGGGCACGTTAGTGATTTTCATCCTCGAGAAAAAGAATAGATTTCAGAGCTTCTGTGTGGGTTACATTCTTGGCCATGACTTTAGTCTGAACTGTAAACAGGAAGGAATGTCTGCACACTGAAGTCGCTTCTTTTTGAGTAATATTTCAGTGATGCCTGACAAATATTTGGGAATGAAGTTATTTTAGATATGCATATCTGCCTGGGTTTTTACTGCACCCATCTCAAAGCTGCAGGGAAAGCTTTATTGGTTATTCTCCCACATTAATATTTACATTTGAAACATTTTACTGAGGCTCTCATTTAGAGAAACTTCAAGTGTGTAAGTGAAGTTCAAGTGAGCTTGAAAACCAGCTTGTTTTTTAAGCATTCAGTCTCAATCTTTGGTGCTAAACTGTCATTGATGTGTTGTGTTTTATAAAGATCACTTGTTAACCACAGTGTGGCTGTGCAGTGGTGTATTTGTCCTTGGGTTATTTATTAATGAAATTAACGTTTCTGTTGGTAGTAATCTTTTCCATGTGAGTTGGTTGGTTTTCTTTGCTCGTAACTACCAGCTGCATTTAGTGTCTAATCAATTTATTTGTGTACTTAAAGGACCAGTGTGTAACAATTAGGGGGATCTGTTAGCCGAAATGGAATATAATATTAAAAAGTATGTTTTCTTTAGTGTATAATCACCTGATAATAACAATCGTTGTGTTTTTGTTACCTTAGAATGAGTCGTTCTACAGTAGCCCAGAACGGACAAACCAAACTCTGTTTCCTGCTTGGGCCGGAGTCGATAACGTTACTCGCTCCCGTCGTCGCCGCCACTCTCTCTCTCTCATGCTTCATCACTCACTCACTTCCCATGTAAACACACACTCTAAGAACTCTACTCTTACAACAACTGGCTCTAGAGAGGGTCATTCGTGTTTTCGTGTCGGCCACCGTAGCAATCCAAGTTGTAATCTGCATCTTCAATGCTAGACATCGACAGATCCTACACACTCTTCCTTTAAAGAGCAGATAATACGATTTGTAGTTCTGGCCCCCAAATATATATACAGTATAGTTTTAGCTGAAAAGACGCTATGCATTTAACTGACACGCCGTCCCTGACACGTCCAAAACTGAGGGGCCCCTACAGCATCATAGTTTGAGGCGTAGGGCCACTGACTCGGCTTGTCGCGGTAGTCGGTGTTACACGGTGTTACATGGTGTTACACGGTGGTCGGGCGCACACCGATTACATTACATACCCTGCGCCCCCTCCATCGTTTTGTTGTTTTTTACAGAAAAAAAACATTTATTTCATTTTGGCGTATCAGCGGCGTGCTATCAATATAGTCGGACGACGGACGCTATAAACTGACAATGAATGCATCTGCTCCATACGGACTCTCAGCTCAGAGCAGCAGGAGTCACATTCATTTCACACACACAGGATGAGAAAGAGTTGACAGGCCGAGAGATGGCGGAGGATTTTGTGTCGAAGCGAAAAGCAAACGTGCCTATTTGGCAATATTTCAGATTTAAACCCAGTGCTGTAAGGGAACCATAACGTTAATGAGGTAATCGCCGCGAGGAGGACGGAGCGGTCACAGCCAGTGTGTGCGGCAGAGTGGCACCAGGTAGACCAGGTACCAGGTAGTGGTAGATCCCTACCACTGACCAAGTGGTGGTATTTGATGAGTTGTCATTTATTTTCTTGTGTAAAATGTTTTCCAGGATGAGAATGATCAAGTCATGAAATATATTAATAGCATGGTATGGCCATTTAAACATCTACGAGGGTCTATGATGAAGTTATAAACCCAGATACAATAACACTTATTGGACTGAGGAAAAGGAAAGGTCTTTTTTCATCCACTTCACAACAGTAAACACAGTCGCCGTCCTCAGAAAGATCACAACAAACCAGAGTAGTAAAAGGACCCAGCGCTGTTTCTCAGCTTGTGACACAAGGAGGTCTTTGTACTGTTGTTTTTCAATGCAGATGTATTTGCTTGAATGGATTACATGTCTGTTTTAGACCACAGTGTACAGTTCATACTCTTGTATGTGTGCAGCTCTGCCCTGCTGAGACACTGGGGAAGTCTGCCTTCATAAAGGCCTCCTGACGAAGTGTCAAAGGGGACAAACATCATCCACAACCACAAACACACTGCCACTTTAGCCAGCCTAGTGCTATTGATTTCTCTCTGCACAGTAAGCCTCTCTCCTCCTCTATTCTTAACCCCTTAATCTGATTTATCTGATCGCTTTTTATTATACCAGTTTCCTAAACTCACAGGCTTCTCTGATATTGTTGGGTTTTTATGCTCATTCTAATCAATTTGATCACATACTGTAGTATCACCGTCCGAATATCCGCAGTGAGCTGGAGGAAACCTCCTGCCACACTGCAGTAAATTGTCGCTGCTAAGATGTGTTTAAAATAGATGTTAACTGCACCTTTACTGTCTCGATGGATGAAATTGCGTGCGACTGGGCCAAAAGCAGCTCTAGAGATGTGGAGCAGAGGTCTCGGTGGCTGTTATTAACAGCATAAAACGGCTGACATTCCTGCTTTTAGCAGCAGCAGTGCTGTGGCAGTTGCTTTGCTCTTTTGTTCTACCAAGAGCGTGTTTCCCATCCGTCAAAGAGTCACATGAGCTGATTCTGATTGATTTCTAAAGGCTTCTCCTTTTTTTTCGGAATTAGAAATCCTCCTTTTCTCTGCACTGATCTGGGGATTATTTGCTTACACCGTCGCCTTTTCAGCTGCTTCCTCCACTCGCTGTTCAATTTATGGCTGCCACCCACACTTCTCCGGCTCCGAGAATGCCTTTTTTCCCTGAACTGCCAGGCCTTCGTGCATATCTTACACCTCTATATTATGTACAGTAGCTCGCACCTCCAGAAATGAGAGTGTATAATTAGTTTGGTGCCTTAATCTGATTTCATTTTAACTTTTCCGTTAGTATCACCTGTGTTGGAGACAAAAACTGAGGTAACCTTTCATTGATTAAAGGTGCCCTGTTTTCTTGTAAACAAACAGAAGTTTTATCGTTCAATGTTACTAATCAAAATGCATTGTGTGCATCCTTGAGGTTGAGTGCACTTCCTTCCTTATAAGACATTACAAAGCCGATTTTTGAGTATTTTTCAGCATTGTTTGCATCCATGTTTAGCTAGCAGTCTTCTTCTTCCCTGCCTTTGTTGGCGCATTGCTTCATATTTTGCCATCCTCATCAAAAAAATGGACGTAGGCTATACAGTAGGTTGTCGGTGCAAGCATTTTATTGCGACCAACATTTACGTTATTTGCTAGACGGCAACCTCTAGTGTCCGTAGTAATTATGACAGGAGCAAAGGAGGAAGTATGAGGTAGCATAAAGAGCGACAAAGTCCATGTAGGGAGGAGGTTGATCTGGTTGGATGGGTCAAACAAACCCAGGACTTTGACCCAGGAGACCGCTGTTCGTGTCCAGTGTGAAACCACCAGTCAACAGATTGAGTTACCGTGACGTGGTTACGTACGTGACTTAAAATAACTCCGTAACTTAAAGCGTCACGTACGTAGTTCTTTACATGACAAACGTACTTATTTGAACCCAAACCATGATCTTTCCTAATCCTACCCAAGTAGTTCCGTTTCACAATGTGAATGATACGTTAATAACTGCGACCGTTTTACAACGTTAAATAGAACGGTCAATTGTGTCGTTTTGCATCATTGGCAAACTACCTATTCTGTCTTTTAGGTATGAGGACTAGGGCTGTGTGTTGAGACTCGTGGGTACCCATAGAACCCATTTTTAGAGGTCAAGGGACCCCTGTGAAAATCGCCATGCCAGTTTTCCCTTGTCAAAGTATAGCATAACCTTGGAGCGTTATTTAGCCTCCTTCCAGATAGGCTAGTATTCCATGGTTGGCACCAATGGATTCTTTAGGTTTTCTAGTTTCATATGATGCCAGCAACACTCTAGGTTTAAAACTGAGCAATACAGTATCGCACAACAAAACATCACGATACACCTTTAAAGTGCTGTCATAAAATACAAGTTCTTTCAGTGTAAAAACGACACACAATCATCAAACCATAGCTGACCGGCTGTGCTGAGGACGCTACAGATGAAATTGCTTTCTTATTTCTAGTTTCAGAGCCATGAAATTGCCAATAATTTAGTAAACCTTGCAGACTTTTTCAGGGCCCATTTTTGACTCTCTCCTTGACTGCAGCCCATGTTAATCATTCACTTCTTTTGTGTGATCAGAGGGGAAGCCAGATGCTGCAGCATGCGGTGAAGAAATAATGAGAGGGAGAAAAATGTTGTCTTTGCCGTCGTTATTTGATGGGTTGCCTTTCTGACGGTTTTCACACTATTTAGAAATAAAGCAACTTGCTAGAAACCAGTAGAAAGACGGTTTGGAGGAACATTAGTATGTGGCACATTTCCACATCTTTTTTTACAATATTTCACACTTTGACTCTGACCAGGGGCCAGATTCACAAACAGAAACTAGTCTCAATTCTGCTGTCAGAGTAAATTAAAATCTAATGCAAGTTGGACAGTTTTCACACAAGTTAAGACATATTTTTAGCCTAGAAAGTTAGCCGCCCTACCCAAAGGCTAACTCTGAACTGAAGAACCATGTTTCCATGGTAACAATCGGTGACACCGGCAGGGGAACCAAATGACAAAAAGGAGGATATGGCTCATAATTTGTGGCTTGATGTTGTGAAGGAAGCAATGAGATGGGAAAGACTTTTTTAGAGACAACAGTAACCCCTTGAAAATATACCGCAGTGAGGACAGAGCTCAATCATTTTTGTTTGCCCACAGAAACTGTCTGAGCCAGTCTTTGATGCTCCTGTTGTGGGATTAATTACCAGCGGTGGTGTGGCTGTTATTGTTTTCACCTTGTGTGTCTTTTTTTGTGTGTCATCATGGCACAAAGTGGTCCTGGAGACACCTACTGTAGCAGGGACTACTTTGCCAGATGATTATATGTCTGTCTGTTGACAGATTTTGTCAATGCGATAGCGTCTCAACTGTTCAAGATGCAGTCACGAAACGTTACAGGTGCGTAGTTGAGATCAAAATGAAGGCCGAGTTCAAGGATGGGTGTGTTCCGAGCAAGGGCGCCAGAAGTAAGGGGGTAGGAAGCGGGGAAGGAGCCATTGGCATCGCAAGATGGGACAGTAGATGTGATATTACTTCATAACTAATGGGATAACCGTCCGTCATCTTACCTGGGTATTGTTTACAATCGCCACCAATGGGCAGCAGTTGTCAGTTGCAAGGTAAGGTAATATAATGTTTAGTAACATAACTATTATTATTAAAATGACCCTAACATTTGACCGTTAAGCAGCTGATTCCAGGCCAATCAATTGCAAAGTAAACATTAGGGCTGTCAAAGTTAACGCAATAAAAACACGTTCACCAAATTCCTTTTAACGGCACTCATTTTGTTAATGTATTAACGCAACTTGAGATTTTTAGTTGGTAGCGAGTTCAGTTTTAAAGCAAGAGTGAAAATACTGGTATCATATGAAACTAGAAAACCTAATGAATCCATCGGTACCAACTATGTCATACTAGCTTGTCGAGAAGGAGGTTAAATAACGCTCCAAACTTGTACATTTTGACGATGAAAAACTGGCATGGTCATCTTCAAAGGGGTCCCTTGACCTCTGACCTCCAGATCAGTGAATGTAAATGGGTTCTCTGGGTACCCACGAGTCTCCCCTTTACAGACATGCCCACTTTATGATAATCACATGCAGTTTGGGGCAAGTTATAGTCCAGTCAGCACACTGACACACTGACAGCTGTTGTTGCCTGTTGGGCTGCAGTTCGCCATGTTATGATTTGAGCATATTGTTTTATCCTAAATGCAGTACCTGTGAGGGTTTCTGGATCAATATCTGTCATTGTTTTGTGTTGTTAATCATTTTTTCCAGTAATAAATATATTTTTGCGATTAATCACGATGAAATATTGTAATCGATTGACAGCCCTAGTAAATATACAGCATGTTAACTACAAGGAGAAGTGCTCGTCCTAAATAATAATTCATAATATCTCAAGACAAATCCAACAAGCCAGCTACGTTACAGTTTAGACAAAAAGTGAAGCCAAGGCAACTCAACACAACAGTAACGTAAAGCACATCCTAGACAGCAACATCGAACAATAACCGACCTCACAATCAGCCAACATATTGTTCTTCGAGGCCGAGAGGGTCGCACTTAACGTTGCTTCTCCACATGTAACCCCTAATTAGCTGTCTTTTATCCTGCAATCAGTTGTCATGTATTAACATCACTTGTTGTTAGTTTACCTCGTGCCTCGACACAATTTTCCTTTCAGTAAAGCAAATCAAAATAATCCATGACTAATCCAGTCGGAGAAAGGAGATTTGTACTTCAGTTCAAGTCAAGCTTTTAATTTTGCAAAAAAACTCCAGTTGTCTTACGCTCATGAATTATTGTATTAGTAGAAAAATAAAAGGGCATGCAAGGACAACATAAGCCTCTTTCTCAATAGGTTCAGCAGGTTTAAAACTGGACCCAGGTAGGATGGCTGCCGCGTTGTTCCATCTCGCAATGGCAAGTCATTAGAACACGTCACATCTACAGTTTGTTAATATCCATGGTTGTTACTGTTGAATTCTTCCAGAAGGAAAACATTTTCTGCTGAGTGGTTTAACATGGTTGCTATGTTTTGTCGTTTGAAAATAGCCTTACACAGAATTAAATGCAAATTAGTCCTCTTTAAGATAATCAAGAAGGAGACAGCTTTGTAGAGAGAGCGCAGCACAGCAACATACAACAATAAGAATAACGAGCGATCACTCTGAGACCGTAACTATGGGTACCCACGAGTCTCCCCTTTACAGACATGCCCACTTTATGATCATCACATGCAGTTTGGGGCAAGTCATAGTCAAGTCAGCACACTGACACACTGACAGCCGTTGTTGCCTGTTGGGCTGCAGTTTGCCATGTTATGATTGGAGCATATTGTTTTATGCTCAATGCAGTACCTGTGAGGGTTTCTGGACAATATCTGTAATAAATTGACAGCCCTTGTTTTAAACAACGAGCTGCACATTAAAATCCCATTACTTGACTCTGTTGTATTATGTGACAGTTGTATTGTGTTGTGGGTTAAAAGGTCACTGCTGCTTGTGGCAGCTTCTGCGTAAACATACATAACATAGTACGGATGGATTATTATGACTTAGATCTGGATGCACTCAGGCACTTTGTGTGTATTTTTATTACGTTTCTGTTTATGTATTTGTGCGTACTGTATGTGTATATGAGATGTCCCTGATAGGCAGCCATCTGACCTGCACTGTGCAGGTATTACAGGGCAATCTGACAAGACGTGGGGATCACTCAGACACAGTAATATCCTGATGGGTTATCGAGGCCTAAAAATAACAGTCGGGAACGCGGAGTCTTGCTGTAATTGAACCCCCCCGTACACATCGCTTCGCCTTTTGCAGTAATGAGCAGAAACACACACACATATGCACAAATGTGTATCAGCAAAGGAATCGTGGAGACCCCATGACACCAATCTCTGCAGCACACACACAGAGAAACAGAAGAGAACAAAAAGATGAGCGGAGAAAGAAAAGAGTGATAACTAACTAGTTGGGTCGGCTGTGGTTATGTAACCTTCTGGGGGAGAGAGAGAATATTGATCAGCTGCTTTCCTGCTGTTTTCCACCTCATTAGCAGATGACATAGAAGACTGTCTTTGGTCAAGCTGCACATAAAGATCCTTCACAGCTAAGCAACACGCTCTGGGTCTTGTAGGCAGTGTACCAGGGAGTGTTTACGCTTTATTTATGTTCTGTAAAAATGTAAAAATAGCTCTAAATGCTTTGCTTTCAGAAAATTTTCATTACTGCCTGCAGTTTGTATTACATGGCTATAGGTTTTTTTTTTCTTTAAAGGGACTCAGAAATGTCTTGTTAACAGCGACACCTGTGGCCGTTAAGTCAACTAAAGTCGGCGTCCTGTTGCTGGCGCTTGTGCTCGCTCTACATAGACATGAATGAGCATCGTTCAACACAGTGAGGAGACACACGTCAGCTAAAAGCACAACATCACTCTAGATTTCAGCTGCTTTGTAGTGTTAGCTGACCAGACCAAGGTCTCTCCATCAATCAATGCTGATACTGTGTTTTCCTGCTTCAGCCTCCCAACCGCGGCCGGAGGGAACAGGGGAGACACCAGAGTTTTGGTTGGAGACGATAACGTTTCCTATCACTTCACAAGACACGGGAAACCTCTGTTGGTCTGGAGGAGCTGCAGCAGTTATTTCTGCACAAACGTCCACTGTACATTCACTAGATATTCTCAGAGCTAAACTAACTCTCCTGCAGTGTGGAGTGAGCAGCATGCACGTGAGAGGTGGAGTAAGAACAGTGTGTGAGTGAAGGCAAGCAAGCAGAGGAGCAGAGGAGCAGAGTACAGCAGAGACTCCGGCCCTGGAGACCAAAGCTACGGTCTCCCCTGTGTGTTCTGGCCGCGGTCGGGAGACACTGTTTAACAACGGGCTTCACTAGATATAACTTTGCGGTTTTTGGTGCTTCCGTGTAGTTTGTGTTGGAGTCTGAGTCTGAACAGCGTAGCCACACGCGAGCACACATGGGACACCGATCCGCAATGATTTATACGTGTTAGGACTTACAAACAGTACCTTTAAGAAAAGCATCAAAGATGGTGTTGACGCATGTACTGTATGCATTGATGGATTTGGAGTATTGATTGTATATCTTTTGGTAAATGTCTCTCTCTCTCTCTCTCTCTCTCTCTCTCTCTCTCTCTCTCTCTCTCTCTCTCTGTCTGTCTCTTTCTTCTCCCAGAGTCGGTTCCTCAGCACCATGAACAAGATGAAGAACTTTAAGAGGCGTTTCTCTCTTTCTGTTCCTCGCACTGAGACCATTGAGGAGAACGAGTTCACTGAGCAGATAAACCAGCTCAACATACGGCACACTCAGGGTAAGAAACCCCCCATCTCCTTCACGAAGGTGTCATTCAGTCATGGGGAACCTGGTCATGACCTCAAAGATATACGCCATCATTTAGTTTGGGTCTCAATTTTAAAGAAATTCTTCCCAGATTGTTGTTGAAGTTTTTAAATTCAACCGTGTTGAGTTTAAACGCTGTAGCCAGGCAGAATATTGATATTGGATGATTCCGCAAAACCCAATACAACACACGTCTACTTCCTCTAACTTCTCCAAGGTGGTCTCTAGCTCTCCCGTCAGCTCCGTTCTCTTTATACATCTACAGTCAGCTCCATCGGGCCGTTTGAATGCAGAGAACATAAATGTCAGTATCTGGGTGCTCTACAGTCGTAGCATCGGCCCATTTGACCACGGAGACGAGAGTGACGGCCGGCTTTAAACACTGATATGAACACTGATATGTCACCGTTATGCCAGTCAAATCTCTCTACTTTTACCCTTTACAGGTACGCTTGTTGCCACACAAAGATGTTTTCCGCTCCTGAGGGATTTCAGTTTTTGACAGGGTTTTCCACAGGGGCTAACAAACCCATTTTATAACCAATAAACCGTTGGTTAATTAAGCATGTTCAAAGTCCTGAACCCTGAGCTCCTCTACTTCCTTGTGTCTTTCGGTCCCTGTGCAATATGAACAGCTCACACGTCTAATAATAGAGCACAAACTGCAATCTCATTCAGGTTTTTAATACCAAATACAAAAGCCTTCCTTCCTCCCGTGTCTGTAGCGGACCCTCACAGATTAACTGGGGTTTTTTCCGGCTATACGACTGGTACCACCAGCAAAGCTTAGCCACAGAGGATCAGCAGGCTTCAAAGGGAAATGAGGGTTATGGTGGGATAAGTAGGGGTAGATAATGCAAAGGAAACTGAATGCATTCAGAATGAGGGTTTCTCGAGTGTCTCTGCTGCTTTATGATGTAGAGTTCGACTGTGAGGACAGTACAAAGAGATGGAATAGCAATGAATTACGTGAATACATATGTACCATTAGATCGCACTTTGATCCCTCACGATATCTCATCAGTGTGCATTTGCTTTAAGATGGGAAATAATGCTTAAATTTGATGCTTCGTATTTATATATTAAATGCAAAACCGGTAGAGAAGTGGATCATGTGGGATGCAAGGTTACTACTAGAAATGCTCAAGTCAAGTACACGAGCATTTTACTGTAAGCTGTAATCAAGTGGTTTCATCAGACCTGCTTGTATATTACCACTGGAGTGAACTAAATCATACAACACAGGCTGTATTCAAAACCGCCTACTGCATACTACTGACTAACGCAGTATACAGTATACAGTATGCAGTATGCAGTATACTGTACTGTATACTGTGTTCCTCAGTATTATGCAGTATGGAACTGTTAAAGAGATTTATTTTACAGTATGTTAGACCAGGCTTTAGCATTTAAACCAGCTCTTAAAGCACTGGACAAAACAAGTAACTCGTACCACTATTACAATATTATCAACAAAATACAACTTTTTTTTTTTTTACAAATTTATGACCAATTTTTGTTTACTCTATAAGATACTGCAGGTTTAGCTCCACCACCCCTTAAACTATTTATTCCAACAGCTCACGGTGACGCGAGACAAACAGGATCATCAACGAGGGGAGATATATATAAATATAAAACATTTATGAACAAAATATACTGTTTTCTCAGTTACAGCAGCTAAACAGTGGACTGATCTCCCTCCAGATATTAGAGTAATGTTAAAAAGGATCATGTTCAGTCATGTTGCGTCAGAAGGTATCTCTCTGCCCCGTCAGAGGCAGCTCTTTCCTTCGCCTCTTCCTGCTGCTTTGCAGCCGGTCTGTGAGCGTCGCCGGCAGGCTATCCAGCGAGCTAAGCCCGTGGGCGATTGTGGAGCTTTTCAACTCCATAAACAGGTTCCTGTTCATTTTATAACGGACATTTGTGTTGTGATATTTAAACCAACAGGAAATAAAAGCCTCTCGTCTCCAGAGGTTTCCAGAGAGCTCCAGCCAGCTCATAGCGGTCTGTGAGTGTAACTGACCGGCTGGCGAGGTATCGACCCCCGGCAGGCCCTAGCTAGGCGGTCTGTGGAGCTTCTAAACTCCAAATGTTCGATTCGCCATCTAATATTGTAAATCTGTCAATATTAAAAATCTACGCAGTTGATTTCTCACCTCAAAATTGTTCAGAAGTGAATTTAGTGATGAAATAGCTACGAAAAATAAAAAAAAACAAGCCATTCATGGCTGCTGTTGTCGTTGTAACCGTAGCCTGTACAGTTGGTGAGGTAGACTGGTCCGATGCATACTGGAGATGTTTTCCAAATCAGTATGACATCCGGGTATTTTTTGCATACTATTTTTGCTTTTGTTTGCATACTACATGCTACATTTTTGCCAAATCAGTACGTACTACTAGTATAGTACGCGGTTTTGAGCCGTAGAGTTCAGTCAAAGTGAGGCTGTTATTCGGCTGCCTGCCAGAGAGAAGCAGCTGGATATGTAGTTTAACCCCCCAGAGTACATCTGTCTGCATCACCGTCTGCTCCTGAAGGTCAGGGAAGAGGTAACCAGACAGACAGAGAGAGAGGACAAAGAAATGGAGATCAACACCTGAGTGAAGAAGAAGAAAGGCGATTGAGCGTTTGACCCAGAAGGTGTTTACTCTCCTCTCGTAGCTTCTTCTCTTCATCTCTTTTCCACCTTACTCTCCTCTCTCCCATGTGAGGGTATTATATCACGCTCCCACAGCGTTATGCAACGTTATGCACAGCATATACTGCTGTTTTAGACGTCATCTGACATTTTTGATGTAATCCTCACATGCTCGTGATGGGGTGTATGCTATAGGCTTTATTTGACATTTTGGGGAAAATGCTAATTAGCTTGATTAATTTATTTATTTATTAACCAGGGACAGTGCACATTAATCAACATGTCAGTTTCTACCTCAGTGTAAATGTGCCAGGATTAGCGAGGGCATTGGTTCCCAACCTGGGGGTCCTGACCCCCTATAGGGGTCGCCAAAGCTTCACTAGGGGGTCGTGATTTTAAGGGGTGCAAGAAACGCTTCTATAGAAATCAAAAGTTGGCCTATATCTCAGCATTTCATTCATTTCTGTGAAGAAAACTAAATGAAATTGTTATTTTGAAAGTTTGGATTATTATTTAAGATATAAACAGCATAAGGGCGGTGAAGACCTGAACACAAGCTGTATTCACAGAGCCTTCCCTCTCTGCTGAACCATCGTACTCGGGCACCTTGGCGGATGTCTGCGCTCAACGAGTACCATTCTAGTTTTGTTTTGTTTCCATTTACGAAAACTCGCAGCCGTCATCCAGAAGAAAATACATTTCCCTCAAAACATAATTGAGAATGTAGCCTTTATTATATGGGAACGTCATTTTCTAGGACACAGGGTTGCATTAGCAGCATTAAATGCAACCACTTTTCATACCCCCGCAACAACGTAGACGGGGGTATATAGCGCTCCGCATGTCTGTCCTTCCGTCCGTTCACGTGTCACACTGTAGTTTCCGGAGCACAACTCGGAACAGTGTGGTCTAGTTGTGCCTTTTGGGGGTTAGAAGTCCAGGGTGCCCTAAATTTCTGAAATATTTCCAAAAGGTTAAAACCTTTGGCCCTACTTTAGCAGGGGTCAAGCAGTGAGCGGGGCCTTGTTGTAGTTTTGTATCATTTATTCATCAACAAATAAACTGTACATACACTGCTACACCTCCGTTCACAGCTATAACGCCACCAACAACCTCACACTCACCGCCATCACACACACGGTCTGTTGGAAACTCGCTAAAGTTACGCAGACTACGTGTGCGGCAGCGGCAAGCACGAAGCCTCTGGCAATGCTAGAGCTGCTAACGTAGCACAAATACAAACTGTTTGTTGGCCACTCGTAAAGTTACACCGGGCAGACAGAGTGTCGTTACGCCGGGCAGACTGATACAGATTTTTCAAAATGAGCATCCCTAACAACTAGGCGTACAAATCTTATTAAATATACAGCTCATGCTCCAGCGAGTTTAACTTCTTCAGTCTTATCAGATTATCGGATTCTCTCATATCATTTCTCACATTTAAAAACAAGAGCAGCTGGTTCAAACTGACAAAGAAAGTCAATCAGTATCAGATCACTGAGCACGATGAACTAATTAGCATCCCCTAAGGCTGCACATACACACAAATACACACCTCAGATACAGCAACACACAAACACAAAAACACACATGCAAATTCATCAGCGCCGGTCAGACGTGATTTTTTATTCACAAACACCGGTATGCTCTCGGAGCTTTAATAGTATATGTGTGAGGATATGTGTGCGACTGTGTTTGAGTCCATGCCATTAGGGGTAGCCAGGACTTACTGCCTGACTAACCACTAATATTTCACATTAGGCAAAATCCCCTTGTTCACTTTCCATATATTAGTCCATTAAAAGCTGTTTGCTGAGCTCCCATACGAACGTGAGCGTAATCACATAAGCCGCCGTGACACATTCAGCGCTCTGATGAGAGCTGAATGTGCTGCAAGAAACAAATCCTGATTAAAGGAATAACACAATCAGTTATTCAAGTCGGTTGATTTAAATCAGCTCTGTGTGACGGTGAGTTGGTCGAGTCTTCAAATGATCAAACCCTCTGGCACACACAGTTTCACAAAGTCACACAGCCTTTTACTACCAAACAGGTGAGATTCTCTTATCTCGGTTATGTTGACTGGCTGTTGTCCAAAACACACCGCCGTTTGCTTTTACAGGAAAAGCACCATTAGCCTCCGTTCCCATCAATCTACCTCAAATAAACAAGAGTTAAACCTGCATTAATGATTTTTTTTTTCCCCCAGTGAGGGGAAATATAAGAAGAAATAAACACAACATTGACATACAGCCTGGTCTCATTCCCAGGGCATCTAATACCAATGTTTTGTCACACAGCCCTCTGCATCTGGTACAGACGCTTAACCAGTGGTTTACCTCCAGGTCTGAAAAGTGAAGCCAATGCTGAAGGGCCTTAAACCTGCATTCTCTCTAACAGCCAGCAGGGGGCGACTCCTCTGGTTGCTAAAAGAAGTCTGATTGTATAGAAGTCTATGAGAAAATGAGCCTACTTCTCTCTTGATTTGTTACCTCAGTAAACATTGTAAGCATGAGTTTATGGTCTCAATCTCTAGTTTCAAGTCTTCTTCAATACAGCATGATGTTCATTTAGTAAATTATGGTCCCATTTAGAGTCAGATAGACCATAAAGCAGGGGATGCTTTAGGGCGGGGCTACCTTGTGATTGACAGGTCGCTACTACGGCGTTGTCCAGTCTGGGAGTTGTCCGTGTTTTCGTCTTCCAACTCTAACTAGGGATGTTAATTATTAATTGTTTAACCGTTAACCGACATTAAGCATTTTAACCAATTAACGCCATCGGTTAAAACGGTTAAAAGAAATGTTAATAATTAATTAAAAAGCTGAGAAAAACTCGTCACTTTAAGGGGAAAAGCTGGTCCACCTTAAGAGAGTCTGAGCCGGAGTTACAGATACAGGAAGTTGGCTCCCGTCTATATCTCGCTTGAGCGGAGGAGTTATAGCCTCGTAGCATTTGTTCACTGTTAGTATTGTTGCTGTGAACCTGTTAGCATGCTGATGTCAGAGGTTTGGCCCCTCCTCCACTGTGTGATTTTATGCATTCTCGCTAAGTAGATTCTATTAGATCGTTAAGAAGATCTTCTATGCAAGATTGTACTGTACCATTTCACCACACTGCATTTGGGCAATCAGCTTTTTCTGTTAAGGCCACAAATCAGTGGAATAGCCTGCCTGGCGATGTGAGGAGCTGCAGCTCTATCAGCACTTTCAAAACCAACGTCTGTTGAAAGCTGCTCAGCTCCGTACTCACTGATCTTTATTCCATGGTCTGCATGACTCGCTTTTACTTGACAAGCATATTTATGATGTGCTAATGTGTGTAGCTGTGTATTGTGCGTTTTGTATGTTTTTTTTCTTGTATGACTGTAGTATGTTTCTTTGTTTTGACCTGCCAAGGGACGACAGATGTGAATTATCTTAAAGCTATAATCTGGTGCGGTGCATCAAATGGTGACATTTATGTTTTAAACTGTACATGGTCCCAATAAAAAAAACATTAGCAAAAAGATAATGGTAAATTAAGCTGAATGTTAATTCTGCAATTATTTGTGAAAGTTATTCCTCGACACATTTCCACGGTTATTTTCTTCCTCTCTGCGGCTCACTGTAAACCACAGTTTCAAAACGCTATAGAAACATCATGTGGCGTACCATATTGGATTGTGTTTTTCCTAAGATGTCTACCAGGCGTCCATCCATATCTCAGCAATCAGGCCCTGTGTGTGTGTGTGTGTGTGTGTGTGTGTGTGTGTGTGTGTGTGTGTGCTCATGTGACTGACTCTAATTAGCATCAGGAGATCAAAGGAGCGGTGTAGCTCTGATATTCAAATGACTCGCAACAGGTTGTCATTTCATCCCCCCGGCCCATTTAGACTGTCACTCAATCTGACTAAAAAGAGGCCTGTTAGAAGCCTCTCTGTGCAAACGGCTTGTTAAACTCATCCAGGGAGCCACCTTGGCCTCGATCTGTCTGCCTTCTTTAGCTTTTTATTTTCCCTGATACACCAGCAGCTTGTTATATGAGATTTGTGTTAGCAAAGGTATCTTTCCACCATGCTTTAATGCTACACTGGTTACAGAAAAAGAGCCGAACAGCGTTGTCATTCATCTGGCGATAGCGATGTGTTTTCCTACGCTGTGACAAGAGTGTGTGGATGAAGCATTAAGTTGTTAAATTGTACTTATTTACTCTCTGTGGTTCGTAACGTTACTGCTCCACTGCTGGTTTTAGTCGTTACTGCAAAAGTGTCCGCGATTTGCCGCAAGTCGGGTTAGTTTATATGGAAATCCACCCGTTACAACAGTCGCTATGGCAACAGTACACATAAAAATGCCCGCCGCTCTCACCATCCTGCTACGTTGATTTGATTGGGAACATCCGTTCTAGTGCTAACCTAATTCTATGGTGGAGATACTCAGATGGGGGGGGGCGGTATATTCTAATGAGCCTGCATGGGACATAGGAAGCGGAGCCAAGTCTGAATGGCTTGTTGAATCACATGCCCACAAAAAACGTATCTTATTTCACAGTCTGTGGGTTGGTAGGAACTCCAGATGCCCAAATGTTTGAGAACAAGCACTGAAAAAGTGTTTTTTTTTATGATATGTCCCCTTTAACACAAGACCCGCTTCCCTTGTTAGCTGTTATCCCCATGGAAACAAGAACTTAAAGCGCTTTGTGCTTCACCCCAGTAGGGAACACAGACGTACACGCGCCTGGAAGCTGCCGATAAAATGGACACACACGTCCACTTCACGACCAACACTTACCATACCGGTGAGGCCCATTGAAACGGGAGATCAAACTGCAGCTGAAACCTCACAGCGGGTCGCATTCAAAAGACACCGACTAGGCATCAAACACACATCACATACAGTGTTGTGTGATGAGAATCAAAGTCCGTTCTTCCCACCGCAGTGGCTGGATAGCTGTCACACTGCAGTGCTGGTGTGCTCACACACTATAATTGTCTGACACGTTCGCTTCAGCCGCCTTAATCTCCTCTGTAGTCTTGATGAGCCTCGTCTCTGAGAACAAGAAGCCGAGAGTCCATTTCAACAGTCGACAATCTCAACCAGCATGTGATTTCAGCCTCCGTGTTGTTTCACTGTAGACGTTTAGTTGCATTTTAGAGAAGGGGCATGTCCGCTACGGCGTAGCAACAAAGGCTACCCTGTAACTGTAAATCTATCGTATGTTCAAGGTGATTTAGAAACAGAGACACCATTACACAGTTTGCCCACCAGAGTCTGTCCCTCTCATATCACGATTCTTTGAAGGTTGATAAGAGCAGTGAATTAAAGCAGTAATATTCCGGGCCATAAAACCAAAGCAATAAGATGAAAGAGTCTCTCCTCTGTACAGCTGAAGGGCTGCAGAGTTTGGTGACAGTTCTCTGCGTTCGTCACTAAGTGTGACCCCTTTCACGCTGCACATAGTTAGACATTTTGGAAAAGATTGAAACCGCACTTATGCCCTAACGGTAAATATGAAGCTGGAGCCAGTGGCCAGTTCGTAGGGCTGTGCAATTAATCAAACTTCAATTACGATTTTGGCTTCCAACGATTCTGAAAACAAGATAATCAACATAAAAACACAGCGGATCTCACCGCTTAGTGCTCGCTGTTATCTCTCCCACTGCGGGGAGAGACGGCGCTCCCTTCTCCCAGCGTGACTGTCAACCGGGGCAAACTCAGTGCGGTGATGAAACCGTCTTGAAACACTGACCCCGTCTCGTTTACCATTCTTTGTAGGTGTGACTTTTTATACCCCGCGACAACGTAGTCGGGGGTGTAAAGCGTTCCATGTGTCTGTTCGTCCTTCCGTTCGTTCGCGTGTCACACTTTTGTTTCCGTAGTAGAACTCGGAAACTACTTAATTTAGGAACTTAAAATTTGGTATGATGGTTGACAGTGTGGTCTAGTTGTGCCTTTTTGGGCTTAGAAATCCAGGGTGCCCACATTTTTTGGAAATTTTGGCCAAAAACTGTGATTTTTTTTCGACTTCAGTTTCGTTTCCGTCGTAGAACTATTTCATTCCATTAGTTCCAAAAGGGAAACACCTTTGGCTCTACTTTAGTAGGGGTCAAGCAGTGAGCGGGGGTACCTGAGCCATGCTCACTTTTGCCTTGTTTTGTCATCACCATTCACATCTATACAGCCAATGGTTCTTAATGCATGATGAAAAGCTGTTGTGAAAGCTTGTGGTGGCCTAACACACCAAAACATAGTTTTTTCCTTTGTCTCCCATCGGTACATCTGCAAATATTGAGTGATTATGTTTCTCCTCTCAGACCTGACTCCAGACCGGCTGGGTCCTCCATCACATGATGTCAGTCCTTCGAGCCCTGAACCAACAACACCGGGAGCTCAGTCTCCGTCACACCTCCACTTCCATGGCAAGGCCCAGCACAGACGTTTCTCCATGGAGGTCAGTAGCAGAGGCTCACAGAGACGCTATACACAAGTTAATATGTGACAGATGACGGGTTAACAGGCCAATTAGGTTTCCGGTCATGCTGTAGTCACATGCTGCCAAGCGTTTCTGCCACAGTAATTTATGATTTATGTGTTGTCGATGAAGCACTGATAGGAAACTGTCATGGTTCATGTGCACTTTAGAATCGTTAGAAATCAGCCTGACATGGATATCAACAGCGGTAGCTCGTTCTCCTGTTTAAAGTCTCCCTCCGGGAGTCATTTCTCCATTTCTCCATTTCTACCTCTGCCAGCTCGATGAGATGAGTCACCTGGAAGCTTTTATCCCTCCCCAAAGCACCAGACTTTTTTTATTGGAAATGTGAGTTCACAGTTCCACCTTTTTAGAAAAAGTCCCTGTGGAGCGAGTGTGATTCACTTTGAGTCTGTCTCATAACACACACAACTGGTAGCAGACAGAATAGTGAAGCTGTGCCAGAGGGGGGAGTGAGTGCTCAGGAAGGACTCGGTGCTGTGAAGACACAAATAATGCTGCGACAGTAAGAGAGCTGGGAGCTAAGACAATCTGGATAGCTTCATTCAACAAGCATAGTATGTGCCTCTTTCTAATAAAAGGGTTTACAAGTTGTAACTAACGGCTGTATGGTTAATTAACACTTTATAGATCAGTAAGCCATTAATAAGGACAATTTTATGGTTGCCAGGTTGTGAGAAATCTCTTTTAGTTGGTGTGTAATGTTGTCTTTTTAGCTAATTCATCAGGACGACCTTTCCAACGGACAGTTCAACCACTTATCTCCTGGAAAAGGAGCATACAGGCCAACATTGATTTATTAGCTCATTAACATTTACAAGCCCAGGCTTGACTTATTACTGTAGTGGAAGAGCCCTTCATTAATTAATGACTTCTTAACATTTAAAGGCCTCTTCTCAGGACTGTGTGGTGTGATCAGACCGTGTATGTCGTACATGTCAGACATGTAACTCTCAGCAGAGCTCCACTCACCTTCAACCTAAGCAAAAGGTCCAATCAATCAAACGACGGAAAACACCTGTAGGGGCGTTTAATGCACGCCTGATGGCTAATCGAGGGAGAATGTCATGGCACTTTATCATTTTATAAAAAGCCATCACGTTTACAGTTTATAGGAAGTCGATATAAGTTGAGCAAACTACTCAGGGAATGCAATCAATTACTCTTTACGTGATACTCGTTTAAAGGTTCTCTATACAGGATTCAGAGTAGAGCTGCAGCGATTAATCGATTAGTTCTATTAAATTAATCACAAATATTTTGATCATTTATCAGAGTAATTTTTTGAGGAAAATAAAGTCTGGATTCTCTGATTCCAGCTTCTTAAAGGGACCGTTTTTAACTTCCTACACGTATAAATCAATCCGGGTCGGTGTCCCATGCCCCATCCCCATTTTCTGACATTTTATAGACCAAACAACTAATCGAAGAAATTATGTAATCGACAGATTAATCGGAAATGAAAATAATCGTCAGTTGCAGCCCTAATTCAGAGCATCAATATAGCATCAAACAACTATTTGCTATGTAAAGATACAGAGGAGTAACGTCTACCTGAGCAGAGAATGAAGTCTCTCTCCCTCTGTGTGTGTTGTAATCAGAGCTTCTCTGTGCTTTGTTGACATCGCCGGGCTGACCACGTGTGCTTTTAGTGCATGTGAGCGTGCCCCACTGACCAGCTCAAGGCCGTCGCTCTGCGCTGCGCTCATACGGCGGTTACAGCTGATAACGACATCCTGACCCACGGCGTCATCGCAGAAGCGTAGCACCCACCCTCCGGTTCCTGTCGCCATGTTGAGAGCCGTGGAGAGGCAATAGATATGCTCTTAATGCCATATAGAGAACCTTTAAAGAGTAATGTTGCGTTCCATCTACCTTGGAAAGCGGAAATTGGACTTGGGAATGACATCACACCCGAGTTGACAGCATTTCAGTACGGAAAATTTAGCAATATATATAATATCAACAACATATTTATAAAAACACATGGACATTATTTTTGACTACAGAAAGGTGATTTCAATTGGACTTTAACACAATTGTCCACACAGGCTAGGCAGCATGTTAGCGGAGCAGTAGCAACTTCAGTCTGTGTTTACACAGGATGCCTTCAGGCACAGTTTGTAGTGTAGGTCAATCGTGTTTTGGCAATGCTCAGAACCCATGTCAAGTCAAGTCATTTTTATTTGTATAGCCCAATATCACAAATCACAAATTTGCCTCAGGGGGCTTTACAATCTGTACAGGATATGACACCCTCTGTCCTTTACAGTACGATCCTCTCATCGGATAATGAAAACTCCCCTCCAAAAATAACTTCTAACAGGGAACAAATGGAAGAGAGCAACAGAGGAGGGATCCCTCTTCCAGGACGGACAGACGTGCAATAGATGTCATGTGTACAGAGTAACAACATAATGAAAATACAACATAGACAATCCATATGACAAAATATAATTGACACATATAATGTCAAACATACATGAAGAGATGGATCCAGGAGGATGTCAAGCAGCTTCAGGGCTTCACCAAGCTGATGGACCTGGTACAACACGTCCTCCTCTCCACCATGGAACCTAGAGAGAGGACCAGATTTCTGTTTTTAGTTCACAGTTACACAAACACTGTAGGCTTAGTTGCACGTGTAAAACAAAAGAAAATAAACTTGTAAAGTGGAACAGGAGCTGGTACTTTAGACAGGTGTATTCATTAAAATAGAAGCAAATCTGTTGCGTCAGACGTCTGTCAGATTGTACGACTGAGAAATGCAAGATGTGAGTCTGTATCTGTGCCCATATTGAGCAAATTCTCCCTTTTCTGCAGTCAACGATTCAACTTCTCTCTTCTTTGTGTTGTACCTCTCATAAAGTATACCCAATTAGAATGTGGTACCATGTACAGAAATTAATGTGGGTCAGCAAAGTTGATAACAAGCTTGAGGTCATGAAGTCCGATTGTCAGTCACGCATGAATAAGTTAGTGTCTGTACTAAAGATTTAAAGTCTTAAAAGGTGACATAACTCTTCACCCACAATCCTGCAGGACGTCAGTAAGCGCATGTCTCTGCCCATGGACATCCGCCTGCCTCCAGAGTTCCTCAAGAAACTGCAGCTGGAGAGTGAAAACTCACCGCTCTGCAAACCCCTCAGTCGCATGTCTCGACGTGCTTCACTGGTTAGTGCTTAATATTACTACATACTATATATACTATATATATATAATATATATATATATATATATATATACATATATTACTGCTTTATTTGAGATGGTTTTAGTCTCCTCCTTGTGTGTGTGATGATTGTATTTCCTGTCTGTTGTGTTTTATTTCTAAGAAATAGACTTTCTAAGAGTTTTCCTGGTTAAATAAATGTTTTAAAAAAAAGAAATCTGTAATATATTATTAGCCTGTTTGTATCTCATTTTAGCGACCATATTGGCTTCTTGTTTATTTTACAGTCCATTTGATGGATGAACCAGTGAATTTCCCGGCTCATATTATAGAGCATATTTCCTCTCCGCAAATGACTAGTCCTCTTATCTTTCCTTCCTGCTATAATTATTATTATTATTCGGTCCCTTTGTATTAATATGGTAATGAGTCCATTATTTCCTGTGTTGTTGGTGTTTCCTGCCAGGTTGGCAGAGAAAAGAAGGGATTGTGCTTAATTGGCTTTAGAAAACATGACTAACGTTTGCAAATATGATCTTTGACTGTTCTATGGTTTAATCAATTTTAATAATTTTATTAATACATTTTTATTTTATTAATATTTTTAAACGTAAAACAAAAACTTTAATGTAGTGTTTTATAATTTTATGGTTTTATTGTTTATACTTATTTTATTGATCATCATCATCATTGTAGTGTTTATGTTACTCTGTATCAACATTTTATTGCTGATCATTATTATCTCTTTTATTCTATTTTATTAAAATTTTATTATTTTAATACATTTATTTTGTGTAGTTTCATAATTTTTATTTATTTATTTGTATTGTTATCTTTTATTCCTTTCTTATTCAATTCACTTTTATATTGGTTGTTTCGGTGCATTAGTCTCTAAATCCATTTTTAACATTCTGTATTTTTGTCAATCGTCGGTCCAGCACTTTGAATTGCATTTGACTTGTTTGAAAGGCGCTATATAATTAAAGTTTGATTGATTGATTGATTGATTGATTAGAGGAGAGAAGAATCATAAAATTAATCTGCCTTTTTCTTCATGTCTCTAGTCCGACATCGGCTTCGGGAAATTGGAGACATACGTGAAGCTCGGCAAGCTGGGTGAGGTACGTCTCTACCGATTATTACTTAATACATATATATATCTATTTATATATATATATATATATATATATATATATATATATATATATATTATTTGTAAACTTTAAGGAAATTGTTTATAAAACATCTATAAACATTACATAGATAGACATTTGTAACACTTTGTTAATGGTTAATAATTGCAAATTATTAACCATTAATTATTATAATTGTAAATTTGTAAACCATCTATAAACATTATTTGGATGTCTATTATAAAGTTGCTACTGATGATTATAGTACCTTGTTAAATGGTTAATAACTGTAAAGCATCTATAAACATTATTTAGATAGATAGTTAATACTTTGTCAGTGGTTAATAATTGGTTTCTGGTTCATCTATGATGTTTTACAAATGATTTATTAAAAGTTTACACATCATTTAGTACTTATTAACAAATACTTAATATAGTATATAAAATGTTATAATGTGTGCAACATTAAACTGTTAATAAATAGTTTACTAATGTAATCAGAATGTAATTGTTATCATCAGCTTTGATACAATATATAATTCATAAACTAATTATTTCATATTACACAAACTAATGAGAAAATAACAGAAATTATAGCATTAATAATAACTGTTAATTAGTGTTTTGTTGTTTGTTAACAGTAAAATAACTATCAATTTGCCATTTATGAATGATGGTTATTATAAAGTTTTACCAGCATCTGTCTCTCTTTATATATAAACACACAAGACAAACTACAGTATCCCCACGTGTCCTTTTTCTTGCATTAGGCTGTCGCAGCTTAACAAGAATAAAGAATCTGCATTCACACGGCGTGGTCGTACATGTTGTCCTCTGGAGGATCTTAATGCACGGTCGTGCTGCGGACGAGGAGGAGGGCTTTAAAGGTTGCACGACACGGCTGGTGCACCTTAATCCCCCTCACCGTTTATCTGAGAACAGTTATTGCCTTGAGGAGTAAATGAATGATTAGTGACAGAAGCCGGGTGCCTTCGGTCGCAGTCACAAGGCTCAGCAGCAGATACCAGCGGTGGCGAGGGCTCGAAAAGAGCTGCTTTTGTAGTCAATTAGCACGAGTGGTTCACGAAGGCACGGTTTGGTTTATATGCAGTGGAAAACATAACTTAAAATAACTAAATGTGTTCACTTTTGGTTTCACATGGGACACAAACAGCGATCTCCAGGGTGAAAGTCCTGTTTTCACACGAGGGCCGTTATACAAGTACCTCATTTACTGCTGCTTCTTTTCTCAATATCTGAAAAGTGTTGCTCTCTTTTTAGTTTGCAGTAGTTGTTAAACAGCTAGTAGAACACCGGGCTCTATAGCTGCAAGGTTGGCGGTTCGATCCCCGGCTCCTCCTGTCTGCATGTCGAAGTGTCCTTGAGCAAGACACTGAACCATTCACAGCAGCTCATTGCTCCTAAATGCTTCCGATGGGTTAAATGCAGAGGTCATATGTACCTGTATGTATTAGGGATGAGAAAAAAATCAATTCACATACTGTATGTATCGTGATTTCTTTTTTTTTTTTATGATTTAGAAATTGATTTTTTATGACAGAATCAATATATTTGCTTCATTTGAGTCTATACAGAGGTAGAAGGAAGTTACTGCTTTTATTGTTGTTGTTGTGTAACGTGACGTCATATCCGTTCCGTGTACATCACCAAAACAAACCGAAACGAGAAAGTAGAACGTGGGAGGTTCCGCGTGGATACGACCTGCAGCCTCACATGTTAAATCCAGCGTGGTAAACACTACACATCCAGTAAAGGATGGAAACACTTTGGGTTTCACACATTGCAGGAAAAGCAGAGCTAGACATCACGGCTAAAGCTGCATGCTAACTCTGTCATGGACAGGAAACGTTATCGTATTGCGGTAACGTTGCGGTTGAGCCGGCCGTCGCTCTCGTCTCCGTGGTCAAATGGGCCGACGCTACGACTGTAGAGCACCCAGATACTGACATTATGTTAAATGCATTGAAACGGCCCCGATGGAGCTGACCATGGATGGATAAAGAGAACGGAGCTGACGGGAGAGCTAGAGACCACCTTGGAGAAGTTAGAGGAAGTAGACACGTCCGCTTTTCAAAATAAGGTGTTAACAAAGGGAACTGTATATACAAAATACATCTATGGAAATAAGATTGATGGATTATATTCACCAGAAGTATAAAACATTACATGTCCCTTATAAATTAAAAAGAAAATACCACTAATCTGTGAGAGAAATGTCTTTATTCTTTGAGTTTTGGGTTGCTAGGTAATAAATAATACCTGACAAAGACTGATATATTTGATTTTCAGCATATATGTAGTCAGAGATGTCCTGAAGTTAAACATTTTTACTGTATTAATTTAGATATTTTCCAAAATAAAAGTCCCTAGAAGTGTATGATTCATGTTTCCCATATTCTAGTTTTTAAAAAGTTAACAAAAATCACAATAAATCATAATAACGAATCGCAATACTTAAAAATCACATCGAATCCGCCCCCAAGTATTGTGATAGTATCAAACTGGGAGATGGTCCCAGCCCTAGTATGTATATGATGAATAACATAAAGTTATCAGTAATAAAGTAATACAAGTTTTTAAAGAACACCAACCGTCAACTGCACAATGATATGAGACTTGTCGGCAGTTCAAAGCCAGGATATATGAAGGATAATCATGAACTGTGATAAGTCAGTAAGTAATCAGAAATAATCAGATCCCAGAGAAATAAATATGCATTAAATGACTTAAATCAAAGCCTGTTTGAGAAGCTAGCATTAACCTCATTCAGTCAGTTGGAATTAATTATCAGTAGTGATTTATATTTATGTGCTACGGATGATGAAAGTAAACAGATCCCAGGCAAATTAACTTAATTATTCTATTTGCTATTAATATAGAAAACGACGTAGCCGCTGGTATTTGAATAATAGCTCTTTAGAATATAGTATGTCACCTACAGTATGTGTGTTTGTGTGTGTTCATAGGGGACGTATGCCACCGTGTTCAAAGGGAGAAGCAAACTAACAGAGAACCTGGTGGCGTTAAAGGAGATTCGACTGGAGCACGAGGAGGGAGCGCCATGCACCGCTATCAGAGAGGGTACACACACACACACACACACACACACACACACACACACCAACAAATAACACACACATTGATTTTCCAGTCCAGGGGTGCTGCCTTCAGGTGGATAATAATTCTATTTGAGGTCAAGCCTTACCAGAGGGAAGTGACTGGAGCACATATTAATCTGCCACCTCCACTTAAATATAGCTCCTTCATTGCTGCGGTGGCTCAGGAGGAAGCTGGATGACAGTAATCTTTCATCTGACATCAGTATCGCCGATGTAATCATGTATCATCCTGTACATAGTGAAAGATTTGACCTTTAGAAGTCTGAGTGTATAAATCTCCTCTTATTCTGACCCTTATTACCTTAATAATAATAATAAAGTATACTCAAAGAAAAGAAGTATGCACATTTTTTATTTTTGAGTGTGCTGTTGATAATAATAATAACAATAAATTTGACTTATATAACGCCTTTGGAGAACTCAAAGACGCTCTGGCAAATAAAGCACCTCGGTAACACTTTATAATTACAGCTGCAAGCGGCAGTTCGCGGGTTGTAGCTTTTTTCGCTCAAAGCGCCCCCTTAG
>CAKAOI010045821.1:0-108464 GCA_916701655.1 Sebastiscus albofasciatus | reverse complement strand
GGGGGAGTGAGAGGAGGAGTGAAAATGTATGAGGAAGACGGAGGGACAAAGAGGAGAAAAATGTGAAATGAAATGTAAAAAAGAGATATTGAGTGGGAAATAAAGCAGGAGAGAGAGAGAGAGAGAGGGGAAATACAGGCAAAAATTGTTAGAGAATAAAAGCAAGGAAGAGTTACTAAGAGCAAGATGTAGGGAGTAAGACGAGAGAAAGAAAGAGAGAGAGAGAGACACAAATAGACATGTGAGTTGAGTCACACTGGGAACCTAGAACAAGCTGAAAGCATACAGAATTACAGCAGGAACCACAGGGAGCATCTCACACACACAATCCCTTTGCATATGTGATGTAGCGATGCACTTCTCAAGTGTGGAATAAGAAAGCAAGGGCAAAGAGTACTTATAAAAGGCTCACGGATAAAAAGGAAAGGAATACAAAGATGGAGGTGGAGGTTAAGCAGGTGAAACGCAACATGCGTAGAGTGATGAGCACTTAGCTTGCATACTAGATGTATACAAACACGCACACTTTTTTTTAAAAAGGAGGTTAATCTTTCCTTTCTTATCCGCCCGCGCCCTCCGTTTTCCTATTTATAACAGCATCTGGAGTTGCTACAAGAGTGACACGGAGACAGAGATGGAGGAGGAAGAGGAGGAGACAGCGATGATGGACATGTAGGGATGAGTTAGACCACATTGTGTGTGTGTGTGTTTATGCCCTAGAGAGGCATTAGCCAGTGCTAGCAGCCAGCTGGGGCGACAACAAACGGCATAGTTCCGTCTGACGCGCCGTCGCGAACATATTGTCACCAGAAAGCACCGGTAAGCAGCGGCAATTAGCGCTGCCTATCTCTGAAGGAGTGTGAGTGACAACCGCCTGCTAATACAGTAATGAGTTTGTTTGTGTCTATAGATTCGTTACGAGACCGGCGCATATGCATATATGTATATTTATTGTTTTATTTGTGTGTGAGGATTGGTAAAGTGCGTCTGCCTGTACAGTATCTCTGGGGTCCATTTAAAACACTGCGAGGCGTCACTGTCATCCAGTCAAGGGTATCTGCGTGTGACTTGATCGTCTCGGGGCCCAAAGAGACAAAACAGCCAGATAAAGCTGGATCAACATATGTGACTATTATACCGGTGAAAACAAATCATAGAGTACGGGAACGAGAGGGAGGGAAGTGAAAAGAGAGACATTACGTGGGAGTGGAAAGAGACAAAAGAGAAAACAGGTGTATGGTGCAGTCAGGAAGTGCAGTATTATATAGTGGTTCATGCGATGGCGGAGTTAACATCCTTACATTAAAGCTGAAAGTCAGCACGTTAAGCTCATAGTCAGTGTTTCATTTCAAATCCAAAGTGCTGAACTCCAGAGGCAACACTGTGTCACTGTTCTAATGCTTCAGCTGCATTGTTAAGTCTGTCCTTTTGCCTTTAAAACTGCAACATTTCACAGGTTTGAGTGCTGCTACTGGACTAAAGGAACCACTCTTCTTCTCTACAGAAACCAAAGACACCACAGAGCAACACTCTCCTCCCATTGGAAGTGAGAAGTTAAAGAGTCACAAAGGTTATGTATACATGTAGGGCCGACATTACTGTCTTTAAGAGGCTGAGGAGCTAGAGTGAAGCTACTGGTATCACATGAAACTAGAAAACCTAAGGAATCCATTGATGCCAACCATGTCATGCTTAAGCATGCCAGGAAGGAGGCTAAATAACGCTCCAAATTTAACTCAAATGTGGCGAGGAAAAAGTGGCATGGCGATTTTCAAAAGGGGTCCCTTGACCTCTGACCTCAAGATGTGTGAATGAAAATGGGTTCTATGGGTACCCACGAGTCTCCCCTTTACAGACATGCCCACTTTATGATAATCACATGCAGTTTTTTTCATGCAGTCCCTAAACAGACTTGGAATTACATAAATTGCGGGATGACTGGAAAGCTGAGACTCTTGTGGATCCAATGAGCAATCCAATGAAACTTGACCTCACTGTATAAAATGACCTGTGGTGACCTCTAGGATAATCACAGCCGAATGAAACTTTACAGCCACAAACTAGAGCCCTAGAGCATTCAGAGGATGGATGGCTTTCCTAGCTAGTCTGACAATAAGGGGGTTTCTGAGCAGTTTACACAACAGAAGTGCTCGCCATCTAATCGCTGAAAAATCGATGGTGTTCTTCAAGGTCTTGGTGTCTTAATACAGTATTTTGGAGGGATTATTGATAATTTTTATCATTTCTTGACTGGTAAAAGTTGTTACATTTAGCACCAAATCCGTGTAACAAATGGTATCAACCCCAAAATTGTTGCACCAACTTGTGAGATAAAAATAGAGCAGGTGTAACACACCGCTTGAGTGCTGCTATTGGACTAAACAAATCACTCACAGAAACCAAAAACACCATAGAGCAAACACTCCTTTCCCACTGGAAGTGAGATGTTAGAGTCTCAGTGCAAAACAACAAGGTAGGCTTTGGAGGAACAAGGGAGTACTTGGAGGAAAAGTGCAGAAACCCTTCCTCCGGCTCCAACATCACACGGTGCACATCATGACGCTCTCTCACTCTCGTCCTGAGTTCAGTCTCTCACTGCATGTCGGGGGTGTGCTACTTCCTCATCTGTCTCTCTCACTTAGACTTTCTGAGACTCCATGTCAACAAGATGATTCGCATTGGTGCTTTAATCCTCCTCACTTGGCCCGCCCGATCCATTTAAAACACTCACAAATACTCACACACGCATAGTGCTAGACTCCCTCGAAGCGTAGAGGGTGGTAGAAAGCAAAGGAGCTCTTAAAACTCATTAGAGGAGGGGAAGGCCCACTGCAGATGATGAGATACACTCAATTAAACAGGATAGGGTTCTACTGTGCCCAAGGGAGCCGTGCTAAACCAGTAGGAAGGGAAAACCATGAGGGAGAGAAGATTTGTAATATCCGTGGTATATGTGAAGATGCCGGTGATGAGCATCACGGAGTTGACAGATACATCTGAATGTTTGGCAGTCTGTGTATGATGTGTGTCAAATGTGTGTGTGTATGTGTGTGTGTGTGTGCGGATGAGCTACAGCCCCCCCAGAGACGGCGGATGTGATCATATGTTGACGACGCATCCTGATAGGTGTGATAAATGCTCCGACACGTCTGTGTCAAAGCGAAGGGTGTGTAATTTCTTGGAAGGGCCCCTGAGGGACGGATGTTGTGATATTCATAGTAAATGAGAAATGGATGGACAGCGTAAGACAGAGAGAGAGACAGAGGATCATGGGGGAATGGGGAATACTGGCAGATAAAAACAAATAGAGACTATTAGTCAAACAGACAGACACTCTGAACTAATGACAGAAAGTTGTAATCTGCAGCCAATCTGCATGGCAGAAGATGCTGATCAACACTGATGTGTATGGATATTGCATAACGAAATTGTTCCACAATATGAATACTTCATATATTGAAATAAAGTGTGTCTAACTGTGAGATTGGCTTTGTGTTACTAGAAGAAAACTAAGATCCTTTTTTGAAATGAAGTAGTTTTCAGACAGAAAACTGTTATCATGTCCAGCAAACGTTGTCTTTGTGGGGAGATCATGCGTTCGGTTGTGTGTGTGTTTGTCTGTCGGTCTGTCCGCAGCTAATCTCTCATACTACTGGACCAAGTAGTCTAATATTTTCTGTGCTCATTTATAACTGTTTGGTCAAAGACCTCTCTTGGTTACGGTGATTAACAAGTTTTGAAAAACCTATTTTATTGACTGTTTAGTACCGTCATTGACTACTGACTCTTCCCTCCTCTTAACCGGCTGGTAGGGGCCGCAAGTGATCAACGACTGCTTAAGTAGCAACAGGCATTTCCGGCAATCAGCTAGGCTAAAAGGCCACATTTTGGCGTTTGTAGTGGCTCAAAAACTGACATCCATAGAAAAGTTTTGTCTCATTTTGAACCGGAACATCTGCAGATTAATTCCACACCTGATATGTTATGATCCACTAAAGTGAGGCACAATGTGAGATGAATAATCTTTGTTTGGGAGGGGAGAAGGAGATACACCTGGCGGAGATCTGCACTCTACTGAGGGCACTTTTCTAGTTGTCTATATTTTCTACATGAATGCACCTGATTGGCATTTTATTTTTTTTGGCATTTCAAAAACGTGCATAAAAGCCACTTGACAACTGACTGAAATCACAGAAGCAGCAGGAGAGAGAGAGAATGATGTAGACAGGTGTAAGTGGCACACAGTCAGTGGTATTTAGATCCTGTACTTAAGTAAAATGACTAATATCACACTGTGAAAATACTCCATTACAAAAGTCCTGCATTGAAAATTGTAAGTAAAAAGTATGTAAGTATAATCTGTGACTGTTATACTATTAAATATTAAATCATTAGATGACTCTCTGAAGTATAGTGGAGTAGAGGTATAAATTAGCATGAAAAGAAAATACTCAAGTAAAGTACAAGTACCTGTAGTTGCATTCAAGTGCAGTACTTGAGTAAAAGTACTTAGTTACATTCTACCACTGCACACAGCAGGTAAATAGTCCAGGTTTTCATAAGCATTTTCCAAAAGGTTCCCAGTTGGCAAGTTCATTCTCTAGCCCTGGGAGCCAGTCTGTTTAAAGTCTATTACAGCTTGTGTCCTGTGGAGACCAACCAGCAATAGGCCCTCAACCTATTTCTGGATCCAACCCGAGTGGAAGAAAGAGGTCAGCTCCCAGTGAGGCTGACAAGATAGGTCACACATTGTCTTTTCCAAGAACTTTATGTCCCCCCCACCAGGCCGAAATTGTGGCTTTTATAATGTGATTTTTTGGTGATTGTGGTAAAGATCCAGCCACCACACTGCACTTTATACTGGCCTGTTGCCTAGTTGTCTACTTTACCATGACCTGGTAAACTGGGAACAGAGGAAAAACAAGGTGACCAAACACACAGCTCCACTTAGCGACTTCATTATAAAAGACTTTTCAAAACACGTTCTCAAGGTATACCTTGGGAGACATTCTCAAAGTCAAACCTTGAGGAAGAAAGACCAAGTGTGGTTGAAACAGCTTTCACATCAAACACACATTCCCTGAGGTGTAATCTTATTTTTGTGGTAACCTTTGTGATGCTTTATGTAGTAAACTAGAATTACCACCTCGTGGTTGTGTGTCAAGTTGCAGTTTACATCCATCTATGTGCAAGAATGAAACACACAAACAAGTATTCATACTGTAGAAAAGTTAAGAGAGACATCTTTAGATAGGCAAACCAAAGAGGGAGCATGGGAGTTTTAAACAAGGAAGAAGAAAAAGAGAAAGGGTTGGAATGTAGACTGTGTGAAACAAGAAAATGGTACAGATGCTGACTGAGCCACGAAAGTGACCGCAGAGACAGACAGGCGGCTGGCTGACAGTGAGCCAGACAAACAGACAGGGGGAGTCGAACCACACAGCAGGTGGGGTTCAGCCGCTCCCAGAGCCTCCACACGGAGAGAGGAAAGACGTCTCCGGTAGCACATTCGGATCGAGGTGGAAATGAGTAACCAGTGGAGCCTGTCAGAGCAGATGGCTGAGAATCCATTAGCTAATAGTGGAGGAGCCTCCCAGCCAAACTAATGACGCCCTCATTACTACGCTGCACGCGCTCCCGCCCAGCCAATGGGCTCTGGCTGGGCCTTTGTCTGGACCGGGATGCACAAACACACACGTATAGATACACACATGCATGAGCATGCATCTGCACATACAGACATGGTCACATAAAAGCTTTTACATACTCCGAGGAGTGCGTGCAAACACAGCAGTAACGTGATGTCTGCAGGGAGGAGCCACCGTTGGAGAGAGAGAGAGAGAGAGAGAGAGAGAGAAAAAGACAAAAAAAATGTGCGGACTGAGAGACTATCCCATCCATCTATCTATCCATTCTTCTGCACACATGACTGCCACCTCAAAATATGCCATCTGCTTTTCACAGCACGGAGAGATGAGAAACGAAGCGGAGATGAAAAACGCAATATCGCAGCTGCATAAATAATTTTTGCCTGTGTGTGTGCTCTGCATGTGATAATGCACAGCTATACGTTCACCTACTGTATTTGTTAGTTTATAAACACGCTCGGGGCACATGCTGACAGGCGCGCAGACGCACAAAGCGGCGTGCACGACCCTCTGAGAGCTAAAGAAGCAGTCGTGTAGACAGGCAGGCGAAGAGGCAAGGACAAAAAGTTAAGACAGTGACAGCAGTGGTGTGTAAATATTGTCTTACTCTATTGAGCATTCCAGTTTCAGCGCCGGTAAGAGGTTTTTATGTATATTTTAGCTCTACAATGAATACTAAGAGGAGCTGACAGCTCTCAGGACAACCTCCGGGGGCAAATGAACTACGTCTGAACTGCGTTTTACTTTGCATCTACCTACTCAAAGGAGGATTCACCTGCTTTGTATTTTGCAGTCAAAGAGGAAATAACACTGGCATAACTCAACAAAAACACTAGTGCTCTGCAAGAATGCTGATCTCGCCCGCTGACCTAGATCAGTTTACCTTGTTAGAGTCTATAATGGGTGTTTCCACTGCGGGGCAACACGTCCTGGGTGATTCTGCTGAACGGTGGCAGGTACTGAGGACAGAAAGACAAGGAGTCAAACATAATTTCACCTCCCGGTGTTTGACCAGAGCTCGGTTCATTTGTAAGACAAGGAGAGAGGTTAGTGCAGCTACTGTAGGTTTTTAAAAGTGCTGGTTCACCTATATTTGCATTTGGCGGTGTAGATAGACAGGGCGCTAAAGGAGAGATGACAGCACAGCTTGGGGTTCACATTCCAGCTAATGCAGTCACAGCAACTGCCTGCTATTCCCATGCAAGTTCGTCCTAGACCACTGAGCCATCAGGGCAGCAGCAGCAGCAGCCTGCATGACTAATATTACTTTGAAATGCAAGCTAATAGGCTTTTACACAATGGCGACATTCCGGGGTAAAAACTGAGAAATGTGACAATCTGTGTCTGTTATTAGCGAATGAATAGTTAAAAAAAAAAAAAACCTGAAGAAAAGATTTTGTGATCAGGTACAAAATGATGAGGTCTTTTCAAGTTGGCTGTTTCAAGTTTTTTTTCCCCCTCTTTGATACATTTTTGATCACAGCCAGATCCCCTGTGGGGCGTTAGACACACATTTTTCCTGGTGTCAAGCCTTCATCTACAGTCACTGTCTCATCAACTCCCTGTATGAGTGAGTGTGTTAGGATGTGTGTGTGGAGGCGGGATACTTTCCCAGCAGAGCCTGGAGGACCAGCAGAAGCAGAGAGAGGTTGGGGGGGCAGTGGGGGTATAGTCCTGTTGTAGAGAGTCTGACTGGTATAAGATGAGAATATGAGGTCAGGTAAGAGGTGAGTAGAGGTGAACATTGGATTCTGCATGTGCCAATTGCCTGTGAGACCTTTCCTTGATCTGTGAGATATGAATGATGGGGTTAGCTTAGGCAGTCTGGAGCTGGGTAATGGACAACAGGTGTTTCCTTTATATTTGGTTAGCTTTTAAAGAGGACCTATTTAGCTCATTTTCAGGTGCTCACTTGCACTTTGGATTTCTATTAAGAACGTGTTTACATGTTTTAATTCTCAAAAAAACACTTTATTTTTCTCATACTGGCTGTGCTGCAGCACCGCTTTTTACCCTCTGTCTGAAACGCTCTGAGCTCCAGAAAACGTGTTTTGTGAGGTCACAGTGTCCTTGACCTTTGACTACCAAAATCAAATAATTCATCCTTGAGTCCAAGTAGATATTTGTGCGCTATTTGAAGAAATTCCCTCCGTGCATTCCTGAGATATCACGTTCACGAGAATGGTACGGATGGACGGACATACGGACAACCTGAAAACATAATGCCTTCGGCTACCGCTGTCGCTGACACAGAGGCATAAAAAACGATATAACACACTACTAAAGGAAAGGGAAAAAGCCCAAAAGCATGACAGGTCCTCTTTAAGCTCGGTATATAGACATTTATTTCACGGCTTTGTTGAACACTCGATTCTGATTGGTCAATCACGGCGTTCTACGGTCTGTTATTTTTTTATAGTAGACCGTTGCTATGTATAACAGACTGTTGCTATGGACGCAGTTCTGGTGTCGGACTCTGGAGCACCATTTTTGTGTCAAATATTGATTTCTTAAGTAAGTAGCCGTGTAATAAGCATGATAATATACAGCTAGCGGATCATTTCTGTGAAATAAACCCCTTCAGAGCAATGCAAGACCCCCCTTCTGCGTTGGGGTTTATTTCACAACAATGACCGGCTCACTGTACATTATCCCTTACACATAATCCCCAGTGTTTCACCTGACAGGAGAATGGGATAGATTTAGTGGATGAAGAAGTACGAGGCTCTGGGGCTGTGCCCAAGCTATCTGGTCCTTGCGTAACAGGAGGGGAGTCCGTTTCCTCGGGTCAAGTTCATTCTCAATGGCGACTGAGCTCTGCCATGGCTGCGCCTCATCGCCCATTCTGTCTGTGATCTTAATGCACAGCAGAGGAGAGCCCACTTTGTGACCTCAGCACTGTTTCTCTGCCCCTTGCTGGTGATTCAGCCCTGCTGAATTTGTCAGGCTGTGACCATCAGTGTGCACTGGAGCAGCTTGAATTTGAATCAAGGGGGGGGATGACAGTGTGCAACTTCAAGTCCAAGAACACTATATTTTACCTATAAATGGAAGATTGTCTCTGATAGTTGGTAGTATGGGTTTGCGCCAAAAGAACCGCAGTACCTGAGGTCAAGCAGATGCTGCACTGGTCTTTTGCGGTGATGGTGGAGCTGAGCCTGATTGTGCAACTATCTCCCACCTCTGGCAACACAATTTGGGTAGTGACCAACAGAATAAGATCATGGATAAAAGCAGCTGCAATTCGTTTCCATTACAGGATGTCTGGGCAAACCCTTCAGGCCGAAGCGTTTCCTACGTAATTTCTCAAACAGAGACTGTTTGAACTATTCAAAGTTGATTCAAAGTTGATTGTGCTGTTGTTGCATACCACAGTGTTGTTGTAGCTCGGCCAAAATTCTCAGCACGATGCAAGTGTCAGCTCCAGTTTGAAGCTTTGCAGTGAGGAGTGATATATGAGGCAAGAAGAAGAACCGTCTTTTAAAAATGTTTTACAATTTGTTCTTACATTTGTACTTCTGTTCACTCTTTCACAACTGTCATGGCACCAGGTTGACAAGCCTCTTGTTGTATCGCCCCCTTGATGACTAAGAGGGTTAATTTCACGAGGACATAAGAGCAGTCGTAGAGACACAACTGTGCTTTTCTAAAGCAAAAAGCAATATGTTGTACTTTGGTTTCACAACACTGTTGTATAAAGAGTATGTTTTTGTCATTAAGGATAGGGTGACGAGACAGAGTATGCCTAAGTATGACAGCCTATGTTTTACTGGAAGGGAAGCATAGCAATGCCTTTTGGGTATTTAGAAGGCCTTCAGAACATCAAATTGTTTTTTTTAATTAATAGATGAAGGCTTCGTGCCAAATAGCAGATTTGTCAGCTCGTTGACTGTAAATAAAATCAACGAACGAGGTGAATCTTTTACTGATTTTGACCTCTGGAGTAAAGCCCTTTTTTTTTTCAAGCTTCTGGAAAACACAACAACAGTTTTTTAATTAAATTGGTACAGAAGGCCTGGAATAGAACAAAGGAGCTGGTACTAGTGACACAAACCTGCACAGCATATTAAAGGCTGGCCTCCGTCAGTATGTTCTCACATCATAAAAAGCAGTATTACATAGTCAAAGTCTGCTTTATTTTCATTGCATAAAGTAAATTGCTCCCTGAAAGTTTGTGAATAACCCTTATTACCCGAATGAATGCTGTAAAGTGCCTGTAGCAAATGTTCAAACCATCATTACATGTAGAACAGAGAGACTGACCTCTTCATTACGAGCAGTTTCTTTCCAACGTGGTGGAGTGAGGCCGCAGGCCAAAACAAAGTGGTCCTGTTTAGACAGCTGCTGCACCGCCGGGTAGTACGGGGTGAACACCTTCTTAGCCAGGAGCTAAGGAGCAGAGAGAGACAGGTGAAGGAGAGCGTGAGAGACGGATGAAGACATACAAGGAGACAGAGCTGTACTGTATATAGAAACACACAAACAGAGACAGAATAAGAAGAATCAAGAGAGACAAAGAAGAAGTATAGAAGGAGAAGGGTGACTTATACAAGGTTGTCAGCTTTGGATAAATAGGATTAAAATTTGCAGTATAAACCAGAGATGAGCCAGGGTGACTGAGAAGGGCAGTGTGCCAGTAAAGCATGTCATGAAACACAAATCCATCAATTCCCATCCCCTGCCTCGGTGGACTTCAAAGACAGGTCTCAAATCATGCATCCATTCAACCATAGAGTCAGCTTGCTTTGCAGCATGAAGAGGATAATGTGAGCCGAGGTTGGGGAGTGCAAGTCTGTCGGTGGAGTATGTGGACATCCACTCAGGATGTCCCAGCTGGTTGTAGTTGTGTAAGCCCTATTTTGGGCAGTTTAGGTGCCTACATGTCTGTGTTTATACATGCTATGTTTCAAATATTCATCACACTTAAATGTGAAGAGATACACTGGGTTTACATGTATTGGTATTTCTAGAGATGTTCAAATACATGTTGAGAATTTTTTCTTTTATTATTCAGTTTGTCCAGTTACAAAGAACACAAATAAATGAAGCTAGGATTAAATGTCCTGCAGGGTGCAATATTCACACACCTTACCAGGGTGCTGCCACAACTCAAAACGGAAGCCTTACATACTGGACATAACAGCGTTTTATTTGTTGGATTTTCCACTGTGGAATATTGCCAAATGGCTGACATTTTCCTTGCACTGACTACCGTTACTGTTACTCTCTCCACTAGCACCGCACTGTTGTTGTTTGATATCGTCATAGTGACAAACTACCTGCAATCAGTTCTTCTTCGCTGCTCTAAAACAGTAGTTGTTGCAGTGGCAGCCGTTATATATCCAGGGCGACGGAAGATTGAAGAATTGATTTCCGGTTAAACAAAGCAAAAGTAAGCATGGCTCACATAGCCCCGCTCACTGCTTGACCCCTACTAAAGTAGAGCCAAAGGTTTTGCCCTTTTGGAACTAATGGAATTAGTCTATTGAACACAATCTAACTTGTTATTATCAAAATTGTTGGGCACCCTGGACTTCTAACCCCCAAAAGGCACAACTAGACCACACTGTTAACCATCATACCAAATTTGAAGTTCCTAAGTTAAATAGCTTCCGAGTTCTGCTCCGAAAACAAACGTGTGACACGCAAACGGACGGAAGGACAGACACGCTTAACACTATATACCCCCGATTACGTTGTTGTGGTGTATAACAAGTAGATTTTTTTTATGGGCTGGTAAATTATGGTATCGGATCGCAGCATAGACTGGCGTACTCGCCGATCCCGAATTTTGGGCTGTATCAGACGCATTTCCAATACTGGTATCGGTATCAGAACAACTCTCCCACACATTTTTGGAATAACAGTCTTTTAACACTACTTTTGTCATACTATCACTTCATATTCTGTTCATGTAAACAGTTTATTTGTATGTGTCCCTGATGGCGGGGGAAATGAGAGACAGGGAGTGCTCTGTGTGTGAGTGAAAAAGAAACCTCTCTCTGACACATATTTCAATCAGTAGTATGCAGGACTCCTGGGCCACTATGTCACTTTGCTCTCATCAAAACCTGCTCCACGCTGCTCATGAGGCACGGCGGTGTGCGCAGACACACAATGCATGCACACAGAGTGACACACGCATACACAGCACGGCTGTCACACTAGGCAGCGCAGATGATGGGCTTGTGGGAGGCAAATCCACCTCCGTTCTGTTGCTGCTCAAAGAGCAGTCAGAGAGCTCCCAAACCAGGCCAAAGCACGCTGAAGTAGGCCAGTACTGGGACCAAATTAGGGATGTCACGATACCAGAAATTAGTAGTCGATACCAATACCAGGGAAACGCCACGATTCTCGATACCAATTCGATACCACGGTAAAAAACAAAAGCAAAACAATAAATCCCATTGAAGAGCTTTAATTGGCATTAGTTGTTTTAATTATATATGATAAGCTGCTTAGAGCTAACGTTAGTGTTAGGAAGTAAAACAGGTCATAATTCTCTCTCTATTATCTAATTTAAATAACTGTGAGAACATCTCCTTCAACACAACACTACGACAACTGTGTTTATTTAAGTTCCTCACCAAAAAATTACATTTGAACACATCATAATGTTATAATTTACCTTCGCCCAACACTCATTTTTACCAAATAAAGCCTGAATGCATCTTAATGTAAATAAATGGCAGCTCTCATTAACATTGTCTAGCTTTCGTTCTCTTGATTTCAACACAGATTTGTTGTTCACAATGTAGCATTATCAGGGAAAATATAGGGTGCGCCCCCTGAGACGACCGGATGACATTTGTCTCAATCCCTAACGGTACCTGTGGTACTGTAGAAAAATGAGTATTGTCACTTTTTCAGAGTTATGGCATCGACTTGGTACCGAAATATCGGTTCTTGTGACATCCCCAGACCAAAGTCTCCTGCAGTGCCAAGTAGATATTTTTTCTAACAACAAGGACTAAATCCTGATCTTGTCAACACCTGGCAACTACTTAAAGGTGTGTGTGTGTGTGTATTAAAAGTGTGCATGAGAATCCTTCTATCCCAGTGCTTTCCAGAATGATCTTAAAACTTAGTTCGGGTTAGTAAATGATCTTTGGAGGCTAAATTCATTAGTAGTATATCACAGTATTATCAGGCGTAATTTAGGTTTAAGTAAGATTTACGGCTGAGGTTAAAATTGGGATAAGGTTTAGCTCCAGGTAATCGTTTGGCATGTAGCGGTGAGGATTAACGTTTGGGCCAATAAGAGAAGGATTGGTAGCCTTGTCGGAGGAGCCCATAAAATAATAAAGCTCGTACACCGCAGTATTCAGCAGCATCGGGTTCTGAGTGGCTGTGTTGTTTCAGTCTTAATCTGTTGTTGTTTGCACTGCTGCTTGGTTAACACTCCTAATTCTCTATCTGGCACATAATTACAGCTCCCAACAGGATCCAGCATGGCAAGACTGGTGCCATGCTAGCATTCAGCCTAGTATATCTCTGTGTGACTATGTCTGTGTTCGTGTGTGCATGTGTCTGTGAGTAATAGAGCGACTGCTGTTTCGCTAAAGTTTTTTTGCAAAAAGTTTAGTGAAGGAAGTATATATGGCTGTGTGGGCGACGCTGTTGACTTAGCAGAAGTCTCCAGGGAGCAAAATAGGTGTTCATGTTCAGGTGCAATGCTCATCACCTCCTCTCATCACTCTGTGGAAAGCAAATGCACACTAATGCGCACACACACACACATGAAGCGGCTCCCCTGGTGAGTCAGCAGTAATCCTGCTGCAGCTCCTGGTCCCAGAGAGTCATGTGTCTGTGGCAATCATCGCATGTACATACACATACACACACATTAATCCGCTCACACCTTGGCCCCGCACCAAGCCCTACATTGACACTGATCCCAGACCTGCGCTTACTGCTTAAAGGAGCTTGAAATCAGCGGGGAAACAGATGGATCAACACCCACCACTGATCTATGTTCAGCTGAGGCTCCAGCCGCTCCAAATAATGGCATGGCACATTTCCTGTTCAGAATCACTTTAATGACAGTTATTTCGGTTGGGACAATGGCACCGCAGATATTTTTCCGCTATAAATCTATATTAAAAAAAAAGTCTCCAACTCTGTAACTCTGACATGAAAAGGCATGCAGGGTATTTTTAATTGAATCCATCAGATTGATTTGATGATATTGCATCTCTATCAGTGTAGAAGAACTCAATCTCATCTGCTGATTGCCTGAGCTCTTCACATAAAAGAAGCGGGAATGTTTCATTACGGCTGTGATAATTCAACAAGATATACTTTAGAAATCAGCGCATATTCAGAAACTGTGTACGGGGTAAAAATAGCACCCAGACAGAATTCATTAAACAGATACATCCACTATACAGGCAAGGCCTTGTTACTGAGAAGTGTGATGGTTGAAATGAGCTATCCTTATACAGTAGTTACATATAGTAATGCTATCTCTCAGTGTTTATGAATAAATGACAATGCTCGGTTGCTGGCCGATGACCAGCAGACCAATCCCTGGCTAAACAAGTCTATACTCTCAGCATTGTTCCAGCAGAGTGAATAAGGAGCCAAATCAGGGTTTTGTTGCACAGAACCACCGTGGCACACACTACAAGTCATTGTCAATGATTCCGCACTTTTAACTGCATTAACATGCAATGATAAGGTGACAAGTACGGTACATTGCATTGGAATACACAGTCTAAACAAGCTTCAAGCGTTTGCTCGTTAATTTTCCTGTTGTTGTTGAAACTAACATCAACCAGTGGATGCTTAGAGGCTAGGCTTCCAGCCAGCAATCACTATTGTTATGATGAAAGGAGACATATTTTAGACTGTTATCAGGCCATTAAATAGGCATTATCGATGGTTAAGCCTCATAGATGTGGATCAGTCAGGCCCTGCTAAACCCAATAGTAGGTTTTTATCATCTATTCACATGGTTGATCACCGAAACAAGATATAAAAGAAGACGACAGCTACCTCAGTAATTATTACAGGAGCAGAAGCGGAAGTCAGGCGCTGTAGTAAAGACAGCATTAAACCTCATGGAGGTGGTGTGTGATTGATGGGACTCGAAACACAGGGCTTCCACCCAGAAGACCCCGTGTGAAACCAACAATGTGTAGTTGTCGTTGTATTCACAAGTTATTCATAGTTATATTTAAGCTAAAACACAATGTTTTTCTCTAAACCTAAATAAGTGTTTTTTATTGCCCAAATCTTAAAAAGTTATTTTGTTTGTGTTCAAAATGTAATGTTTCATTCATTTTTATATGTTAGAACGTGTTGCTTTTAAGTTTCACTTTCACTTTCACTTTCAACGTAGCAGGTGTAGTAGGCCCCTAATGAGCCACATATACAGTGCTTATAGCGACCAATAACGCCTATTTAATGGCCTGATAACAGTCAAATCTGGTACAAAAAAACATTATTTTTCTCATACTGTCTGTCTGATTATACCTGTATTCACCCTCTCTCTGAAACGCGCCGTTTTAGCACAAAAGTGACTTTTAGCTGTAGCCAGGTTTTCATTAAATAAACAAATCGGAGAATAATACATTGAATACAATGCATTATGCATGCAATCTATATTCAGGAACATCCCTACTACATGCTGACCAGTATGTGATTTTAACTCACACGCTCATCAATCACTATCTCATCATTCATTTTCATAATCAATCATTTTTCTGTCATCTATATTGTAATGCTCATACCTGTGGCACAGCAGGGTAAGTTCATTCTGGCGTGCTCTCCAGTATGAACAGATATTGTCTATTGTAATTAAAAGAGCACAACAACTAATCTACCTAATAATCCCACTGATCCTTTGGACAGCGTAGATGTCTCAACTGGTGATTATACTGACAGTGCTAATGCTAGTTTCTGTCTTCCCAAAAGTAATTTACTAATTACAGGTGATACTAATCACAGTGCAAATCTGTACTGGATCTCCAGAATGGTAAAGTGTTGAGTGTTTGATATTCAACAACGACACAAAGACCCTGTTACAAGAACTGTTACCTGATATTTGCCTGTATTGACAGAAACAAGAGGGGTTAATTGATTGACTGATATGTGACAGGCTGATTGATGTGCTTAAGTATGTGTTGGTCATTGCACTGATTGACTGAATGTCATAGTGACACCTGTTAGTAAATTGAGCAATGACAAGCTGTCCGGTGATTGTAGCAATATGCAAAGTATGTGTTGGTCTATCGGCTTCAAGACGGCCCCAAGTCAGTCCGATGAAAGTCGCTCACTTAACCCACATGCCATTCTATGTTGCACAACCCACGTGCATCACCATAAACCCATTTTCATTCACATATCTTGAGGTCAGAGGTCAAGGGACCCCTTTGAAAATGGCCATGATTTTTTCCACGCCAAAAGTTAGCGTAACTTTGGATCGTTATTTATCCTTCACGACAAGTTAGTATGGCGTGATTGGTACCAATGGATTCTTTAGGTTTTCTAGTTTCATATGATCAGTATCTTCACTCTTTAAAACTGAGCCGCTACAACCTCTGAAAGATCAAATAGTGGCCGTTGTATTAATGAATTAAAGAAATTAGTGGTGTTAAAAAACAAATTTGCATTAATGTGTTATTATCACGTTAACTTTGACAGCCCTAATAAGTTTCAAATGTATCGCATATGGCCTTGTTAGACTGTTATCCTCTGTCTGCCAAAAGGAAAATACACAAGTTAGTTTGAAAAGGCACTAGCCAGGTTTCCATCCGTTAATGCTTATTCAACCCGCAAATTATCTTTGGATGTGACATGTTCTGTTTTCCCAAAAGCGTCTGGACATGTCATTGCCAATAGGTTGAGGTAAAATCAAATCCTCTTCCCACCAAAACAAAACCGTTAACGTTATCAAGAAGGCAATGTCAGACTGAATAAATGAAGAGGCAATGAAATGGCTATTCAGTCTAAAATATCAGCCTGGCAATCCCCCACTCCATCCTGTTGGAAGAGCAAACTAAATAGGAAATGGGCAAGTAGAGTGGATGTTTTTCTGGCCTCCTTCCAACTCAAAAACTCATCTCTTGCTGCCGTTAAGATGGGCCAGCAACGTAATGAGTGTTGGTGGAGAGTGAGAAAGGCTGATAATATGGGGAACAAATGTGAAGCAGAGAGAGGGTGTTAGGGCTCCAGCGTGCTCTTTAAGTGTTTCTTTCACTGCCACAAACTGTTGAATGCGTGAAAGCTATTCATCTGCACCGTCTTGTTCCATCACACCATTGATTTTGGCTTTTAGATTTCATTAAATAGCAGTGGTGGAAAGTAACACGGAGATGTTTTAAGATTCATTTCCGCTGCATGGCTTACAGCCGTCATCCCATCGAGCAAACCTCTAAATGAACGTTAACAACCACTTTCGGAGGTATCAATTTTCTGTTCTGCAATCTCGGTTTTTCTTCCAGCTTTCCATCAACATTTGTGATTTCATTTCTTTTAGCTTCATAATCTTTTTTTTTTAACTTTACTCCTTCAGTGTATTCCTTTTTCCCCAATATATTTCCAACTTACAAAAACTCTAGACTACCACACACAAAAAGAGGGAAAGTGACTTCATTCTCCGCTCAGGTAGACGTTACTCCTCTATATATTTACATAGCAAACAGTTGTTTGCTGCCATATTAATGCTCTGGATAACATGTAGAGCACCTTTAAACAATACTAGAGACCACCATGCCATGGGAACACACATTAGCCACAATGCCAAATCATGCCAGGGGTGTAAAGTGGGGGGTCCAATTGCCCCTTCCCCAATTCCTACCCCCTTACTTCCGGCGCCCTTGCTCGGACCACACCCATCTTCGAACTCAGCATTCATTTTGATCTCAACTACACACCTGTACAGTTTCGTGACTGCATCTTGCACGGTTGGGATGCTATCACGATCACAAAATCTGTCCACAGACTGACATAAAAACACCTGGCAAAGTACTCAAAACCATTTCTGTGGTAGTTTCCCGCTACAATAGGCATCTCCAGGACCACATTTTGCCATGATGACACACACACAGAGACTCACAAGGTGAAAACAACACCAGGGTCGCTGTCGCGGCTGCTCATTGTGGATAGTACAATAGGCTATACAGAAAGAAAAGAACAAGGATGAAAAAAAAATCAAATTGATCATCAGATTGGATTAAAAAATAGGAAAATCCATTTGAATTGCTTCAAAATGCATTATGTATGACCTTCAGAGACAATGAGACGAGCGTGTCATTGCATCAGTCTCAGTCAGTATTGTCGAAATGCAAAAACAGAATGAGAGATTAAAAAGGGAAAAAACAAAACATGCACCTGTCCTGGCCAATTTCTGACGCATTTGTCTCTCGTCTTTCTCTTCAGATAGTCATTCAGAAAATAGTCTTTTCAACACCACACAGCCAAAAACTAAATTGGGCTCATATTTACCACCATAACCATCTCTATTGTGTTTATTACCACCAATGTCATCATGATTACGCTCAGATCTATCATCATAACACCACCCTTATCAGTGTCATCAGCTCTAGTTCAGGCCTTGAACAGATAAAGTGCAGCTGATATTAACTTACTGGTCCATCCCCGTCTCGTTCGTATGATCTCACACATCAAAAATACACGATTGATGATTTAAAAGTGTATGCAGGGGGTTAACGCCTTGCACAGTATTATCAGGCTGCTTTGTTGATAAGCACAAGGTGGGTGGAGGGAGGTTAAACAACGGTCACATTTGGCCCAAAGCTTCTACTTTGGATCCCGTCTGTGCTCGCGCCTCAAAAGTCCTTCTCTGAAAGATGCTTGATTACATTTTAATAAATGACATCCATGAGGTGAATATTATGTACTTGTGTCTGAGTCCTCCTGCGGATCGAGTGTCACAGGCCAGTTCATCCCGAACATCTGATTCATCATGGTGCGAGATGCCGAAATGGGCCGTCAGCAGTCTGACACACTCAATAAATGTAGCTTTCAGGTGGAAAATCAGATAAAGCCTAGCACGGGGTTCAGAATGAAAAGATGATTTCTTGAATTAAGTAATAAATGTCATTGAGTTAGCATAATTTCATTAGTTTCTAATCCAAATAAAACTGTTTCAAACGGAGCTTTTGTATGTGGAATATGTGTCTGTCATTATTTTAATATTGCCCTTCAATACTTGTGTTTTGAAAATATGACTTCTGAAGACTTGACAAGACTCGGGGCCGTGGTGGTTTTTCCAAGCAAAGTTAATGTTATCAAAGTCTTATCTTGTGAGCGGCTGCTCCCTGATGTCCTTTCCTAGAATAATGTTCTGAAAGGATGAAGAAGAAAGAGAGGAGAAGGATGACAGACAGAGATTGAGGTGCGGTGGTGGAAATAAAGACAGACTAGAAAAGGAAATCAAATTATTAAAAGGATGACAGAGAGAAAATGGAGGTAAGAGAAAAGTAAAACCAGATGGCTGTCACAGAGATAAGACCGGAAAAACCTGAGTTCAGTGTGTGCTGATGTTTCTGGAACACCAATGTCCTGTTCATACACAACCACAGTGAGCTAATGTGCTTCAGGACACTGCTGGGCAGATTACAGAGAGGCTAACAGCGGGTTCAAGGGATTAACAGAGTCTGCTTGTTTGTATTATGTGTAAATATTTTAGACGTGTTGGGTGCAGCGACATTTTACTTTAGATTACTTCACACACATCCCAACAATCCACACACTAATGAAATAGAAATACGCTGTTTCAAAATAACGTACAATCTTGAAAACAAAAGATTATGTTTAATCTCAAGAAGAAACCATGGCTCTTTGATAAATGCTGGGGTGACTTTGTAACCTTTTTACAAACTGGTACCTCTCTTAATGGGGATATCCATAGTCAGACCATTTAAGAGAATATACTGCATACATACAGCTTGTTGTCATCTCATTTCGTTGTACTACACAATGACAATAAAGGGCTTGAATCTTGAATCTATCTCTTGTACTACTACTACTACTTCTCTCTCTTTATTTGTTTTTATTTATTTATATATATATTTTTATTTTTTTTCTCCACTTGTATCTGTCACAATTGTGACTACTGCTATTTTTAATGTCACTGTTATTATTATTATTTTTGTTATCATTTATGCTAAGTTTATTTATGCAATTATCTTACGCCCATTATGACATTTTGGAGGGGTGGGTGATTAATGTGAATTTCTGTCTGTATTGATTGTGTTCTATCTTTTGTTAGGAAAAAAAGGAATAACTCAATATATATATTGTTTAAAAAACAAATCCTGAAAACAAGCCACAGTAAGTACAGTACAGTGTGTTTGTGTGGTATGTGACTGCAGAGAATGTAATCTAATGGAGTGTAGGTTATCCTAAAATATAAAAGGGTAATAGCTGCAGGTATTTCATCTATTATTTGATCATTTAAACAATAGTTACATACTCAGATAAAAAAAATAGTAGCGTAATTGTAAATGGAAAGAGACAAAGAAAGAGCAAACCAGAGAAAAGCAGACAGACACATTCATCAGGCACCAAGCTAGCAGGCATGTTCAGATAACCTCAAGCCAGCTGCCACAGCTTCAGGCAGGGGCTCTCGCCACCCCATGAGCAAACGCGGCTCCTCGCGCTGTTTGGAGACAGAACTCCTCTGTGAAAGTCTATTATTTTTGACATTGGCTATCATGACACTTACCACGTGTGGTCGGTTCAAAAATCCTCATTTCAATACTTGGACAGAAAATGAACATACAACATAAACAACATGCCGTGACTTAAGGACAAGACTGTCATGCATTGTATTTTCATCCTACATCTGAATGCCATTTGGTGATGGTTATAGCCAGACTTCCAATAAATGTGGAAAGCAGGGATCAGCATTATTGCATGTGCATTAAAAAAGCACAAGGGGACAACAGGACAGTAATGCCCTGAGCTTTTGGGAGTGAAAATTAAAAGTGTGTGAATGTCAAAAATAATTTGGGTGTACCGGTGAGTACGGTTTGTAACATGCACAGGTTTGCTGAATTAAAGGTGCAGTGTGCAGGATCTGGCGGCATCTAACAGTGAGGTTGCAGATTGCAACCAACTGAAACTTCTCCCGTGTGCCAAGTGTGTAGGAGAACTACGGTGGGTGACGCAACGACACAAAGACGCGGAAACGTGAATATATGAATGGCTCTCTCTAGAGCCAATATTTGGTTTGTCCATCCTGGGCTACTGTAGAAACATGGTGACCGGCTCCGTGAAGACAACCCGCTCTGTATGTAGCTATGAAGGCGTCACTCTAAGCTAACGAAAACACAACAATTCTTATTTCCAAGTGGGTTACACACTAAAGAAAACATACTTATTAATATTATAATCCATTTCTGCCGATAGATCCATCTAAATGCTACACATCGTTCCTTTAATTATCATTAGCAAAACATTCAGGTATCAGCTTCACCTTTTTACCAGCAACTTATTAGTTATTACTAACTTACAGAAACATTGCGTGCAATAGTCCACCTTCTTTTCCCCCCTCTCTCTCTCGCTCACTCTGTCTCTCTCTCTCTCAAACACACACAATGCAGCGCACAGTCCTCATCTCAGTCCTCAGTCCTGACAATTGTGCGAATATAATGCATAAAGTTGACGGTTTTTGGTTTCAGGTGATTGATTAACGCATATTTTTGTGGGTTGGGCGGTGCCGATTGGCACTCATGACGGGTCGGCTGTGTGTGGGTATTAAAAAACCCTGACCCATCACTACTGCAGTTTCCCCCGTTGGGCGTGGCGTAGCGAAGACGGTGACAGGTGAACCTGCACTTGAGTTGACTCGAGTGTGCGCAGTTTGATTGACATCAAACACAGCCCCGGTGATGACAGCCTTCCCTGTTGTCTTCACAGCCATTGGATATAAGCCAGATTTTTAGAAAAAGTGCGTCTGTCCTGCAGTGGTTTGACGTTTGAAAACTAGAACCAATCAAAATGCAGGACATTGTCTCAATATGCGGGGACGCGGGACAAGGGATGAAACTGCTGGTCACCGTACAAAGAGGTTTCAGAGGAAATATCCATTATATAAACATTACAGCGGCCCAGAGTAGAGCTCATAGGCTCTGAGTACATTATGGCTTGCTGATCCATTTGTAGGTGATCAAATAAAGCCTGCCAGCAAACACACACACACACAGACACACACACAGACACACATACACAGACTGTGTATGCCTTATAACAGAGGCCTGACAAAATAAATACATATGTGCACCTCCAAACTCATAAACACACACAGCACACCAGAGAGAGAGGAGAAACACCTCTCTCTGCACATTCTGAGAGCACATCCTAACAAAGAGGTCTGTGAGATACTGTGGGAAGGGAATATGGGCTATAAGGAGGGGAGGCTAGTGGGGCTCCCTCTCCCACACACACACACACACACACACACACACACACACACAGAGAGGAGAGGAGGAAGGGACCGACTGTGATGCAGCACCAGTCCTCTCCTCCCTGCTTGGCGTGCCTGGAAACCATGGCAGCAGTGTCTCACGTTAGGCTACTGCAGCCGTCGCCATGCCAACAGTGGCGGCAGCTTTCTGTGGGGATCAGACTCGCCGGGTGACACCTGACGAATGCACCGACACACACACACACACACGCACACACACTCACAGACATATACACACAAGCAGGGAGCCACAGAAAGGAAAAAGGGAACAAAGAAAGGCGCGCAGGTGAGCTTTACACAGGTGGGTAAAAATACATGCTGAGATGCACGCAAGAGCGTGTGCATGAGAGCAGGAACAGGCAGCGGGACGTACACATACAAACACACACTGGCACAGTGTAATGCTTTCAGCAGGTGTATAGAAAGGCAACCTTTCTTTTATCCCTCTCCTCCTGTTCTGAGTCTGCGTGCTCCACTCTGTCTATCTAATTAGAGAGCCTGCCTGAGTCTGCCTGTCTGCATGGGGGCACACACACACACACACACTTTTCTCTCAACACAAATCACACAACATCTAGTGCACACAAATGACAAGAGCACTCTATCACTCTCCACACGCGCAGAGACACACAAAACACACACATCCACTATCCACATATTAATAACCAGGTCTCCAATGTCAATTTGAGCTCTCAAGGACTGTGGGTGCTGAGCGAGGCAGAGGCCACACGGAGAGGGAGAGGGGGAAGAGTAATGGCGTAATGCATTCAGGTTCTTATTCATGCTGATTCCCCCGCTGGGTGCACAGACTCATTTACCTAAACAATACGTTGCAGACAGGGCAAAGAGGACACAGAGGTAGGGCTGGGTGAGAGTGTGTGTGTGTGTGTGTGTTTGAGAGTGAATGATAGCCTGCTTTTGCCCTTTGTGCGCTCTAAAACGTGATTTCTGTGTAGGACAGAAAGGGCTTCGCGTACAGTATGTTATGTGTGTTAGGCTGAAGAAAGAAAAAAAGAAAAAGATAGCGGTCACTGAGTCAGAGCAGTGAACGTAGCCCAGGCTTCGCCATGGCATTGAATACCGTCTGTCTGCATCTGATAGAGAAGAAAGGAGGCATAAAAAGGCAGCCGAGGGATGGCAAAGTGGGAAAAAAAGAGAGCAGGGGAAGAGAAAGAGAGAGGCCCTTGAGTGAGATGGAGGTTAAGAAATGTGGTACTTGACCTCCAGTGTGTGCTTAGCATGAAGGGAGGAGGCTTACGTTATCTCTCTCTACCTTCCTGAAGGCTGCCTGTGTTCATTCAGTCAGCCAGATACTTGAGCATAAACAAGCACTTATGTACATACAGCACACATATACTATACCTACACACTGCATACATGCATGGAGTACAAATGGTTGCAGAAAAAATATAGATCTATCACATATTAAAAGACTTTTTATAACCACTTGGATCTTAATGTTGTGATATTGATATAAACTTTGATAAAATCTTAAGTGTGTGGATAGTATGCATGCTTGTGCGTCCTCATCCAAACAAAACAGGGATCCACTCGTAAAAGGATTACTCTCTAGCGCTACTAGTGCCCTTTCATTTTCTGGAGAATCAGTTGAGAATTTATGGATAAAATAACCAGATAGGAATACATCTGGTTAATCCAGCAAATCAAATACCTGACAAATCAAGATGCTTAATCACATTGATGGAAAAAAATAATGTAAAAATCCCCTATGCCTTAACACACTCTTGATTATTGATTTGCAATATTCTCTGTGTACACCCAGAGATATTAAAGGGTGAGCTACTTCGCATCCATCACAGACTTGTGAGGTTCTGGCTCAACTTTGACCTACCGTACCTTCCACAGTATCCCTGTGCAACAAGGGATTGATAGCGACATTTTGGGAGTGCTCACTTACGTTTTTTTGTTTCTTTTTACCTCCATAAACAGAAAGTCTATCGAAACCGTTGACATTTTTACAACCTGCTTGTTCCTCGCCTGGTTGGACTTCATTGTAGCTATTTCGCTGAGTTTCTTTATCTCTGCAATTGACCTTTCGCTGAGTCTCGCTCCTCAAACGCAGACTGGCCAATCATAGTGTAGAATCGGCCAGCTCTGACCAGGGTCCGACGACTACACGGCTCTGCTCCCTAGACTCTAATGCAATGGTTAAACGTTGTGTTCTGGGGCATGTGTAATAGTGATACTCGTTACCCGTTGGTTGGAAGGAGATGTACGTTTCTAAAATGTGACATTTTGATGTATAAACCTGTAGAGCTAACATTAGCAGAGTACATTAGCACATCTATAACTAGTGTTAGTACTATGCTATGCTATCTACTGGAAGTACATGCAGCTTTTGCTTTGTAATAATTGGAACAGTGTGGTTCCTTAATTTAATTGTCTTCTGTCTCAATAGCCAGGTGATGTGATAGTTCACTTTTACACTGTGAAAAAGTGTTGCAACTGTTGCAAATGTGCACTGCTGCCAGTCTGAATAGTTTTGAAGCGAAATATTCATAGATGAGTGTTTTTCGCATTTTCGTGTTGTTTATTCGTAACGCCCCCGTGTTTATTTAACCTTTATTTAATAAAGATAAAGAACAAATTTACAATGGAAGCCTGGAAAAAGGCAAAACCTCTTGAGGGACGGGGTTAAGAGGTAAAAATAAATATCAAAAGTTGTGTAAAAGATGTGTAAAGGCCTCTACTTTTATCATAACCAATAGAAATTATTGCAAACAATACAAAAATTTAAGCAGAAAAACAGCTTACATGTACACACGGAGCAACCTTATGCTTATACTCGCTGACACACAGCATGTTCTGATTCTGAACATATGCTGTGACCTTAAGTGTGCGCCTGAAAACATAACCATTACCCCGGCCTGACACTCACACACTCACAGAGTCGTAGTAATGAGATGCTGACTCAATGTGACTCACGACATCTACTGTACACACAGCGATGAGCTACGACCCAAATTGTGAGCACGCAATCCATCTGCACACATTAACCCCAACAAGCAGAACAATTCATAGTGATGCACTATATCCTGGTTATTACACGGGTTGACAGTCATAAATCCCACAAAGGTTGCCATAATTACTGCTACAGCAACAACGCTGATACCACAAACTTATTGACCCAGAACCCTCTCCTGTCTCTGCACAGGTGGATAGCTTGATCTGTCCTGCTTTAAACTCACATTCATAGACCACATGTAGTGGAATACGCTTATCGATCCGGATGCTTAAGCACACCAGGCCGAGGTTTAGCCGGTTGGCCCATAACACTGGCTTCACGGCTGAATTTAGCCAAGAGGCAAAGCAATGGGAGGGATGGAGATTACACACACACACGCACGCAGATGTCCAATGAGAAACAGTCATTACTGCCATGCTGTTTAGCCTGCTGCGTCTGTGTGTGCATTTTCCATCACACAGAAAGGCTTGAAGTGTTTCACTTGCAGCATTATGTGCTGAATGTCTTCTGTTGATGAGTATGTCTGTAATGCACTGAGGCAAACCTTTCTGTGTCTTCAGCATTGTCTTTGGCTTCCTGTTCCTCTGGTTTTTTGTTGTGGGTCTTTTAAACTTTTAAAGAGTAATGATATTTTTTGAGGTTTCCAGCCCAATGTGTATTTGTTACTTTTGAAAAATGTGTTCCGTGTGTGAGAGTTTGTGCGCTTGTGTGGCACCTGCCTAAGGGCATGTTTGCACAGCACGGCGTGCTGATCCACTGCAGGGGTATTTTTGCGGTGCAAGGAACAGGTGAGAGACGAGGAAAGGGAGTTGACAAGATGCCCTCCCTGCGCTCACACAACAACAGAATCACATCCTGATACGCGCACAAACGTACACACCACTGTATGAGAGGGGGGAAAAACAAGCTGGAGCAAACACTGCTCAACATATTTTGCTATTCTAGCACGAGAAGAAAAAAAAAAACGCTGCAGTGCAGAACATTCGCTCGAGCAAAATACACAATCCCGCAATTGTTTAAAAAGTCTCCGTTTCGCAAAGTTGCCAGTCTGGCATGAGTTAAAAATCAGAGAAATATGCAGCAGATAATTGGGAACATATCCGCGCAGCACACTGTTTATATGAGCCAATGTTTTTGTGCATTATGTCTCCAAGGGCTCTGAGCATATTTGACAGCATCTAGAACATATGAGAAAGTATGTTCCACTGGAAGTATACGTCCTGCTGCCACCAAGTCAATATGTGGAGATGTAGTGTGTGTATGTTCGGGAGATTAGGCAGATTAGGCAGGTAGGTCTGTGTAGAACTACAGCATGTGTGTGTGTGTGTGTTTTTGTATATGTTTGTGTTTTGGGTTGAGCAAACCACATGTATGTGTGTGAATCCATCTCGCTGTGCTCTAAAAATCTTGACTTGCTTTTCCACTTGGACTTCCAGGTTTGTGCCGGTATATTATTCACTCACACGCCAACACATTCTCACACCCAACTCATCAAATACTGACATTCGGTCAGTACCCCTCTTAGCATTACTTTTTGACGGACCAGCGACAGCATGTCAATATACGCTTGTTACATGCATAGTGTCCTTTCATAATAAACTCCTGTTTTCACAGGAAGTTAGATTTAGGTAACACAACCACTTAGTTAGGGTTAGGAAATGGCCAGTGATGACGTTAACTTCACTGACTTGACTTACGTGACGGTGCACGTGACGTGATGATACCAACAACTCACATGAAAAACAGCATACTGTACGTGACAAAATAAGGCAATGTTACTTTTAGTTTTAGTTTACTTTTAGTTTCACATAAGACACCGGTCGGGTTGGAAGCCCGATTCGTCAGAAACTGTCGCTAAAGGGAGCCTCCGTGCGTCGCTTTCTGATGCCAAGGGGTGCTGCCCAGTCGTCGGTGTTTGACGAGTTGGGAGTGAGAATGGGTTGCACATGCACTCTTCCTTCGTACCTAATTCGTAGGTAGGATACCTTTGCAATCAATTGTTGTTATAGAATAAGGTAATTTTTTAAGTCTCTAAAATGCTGTTTTTGATTAAAACCACTACTGACCGATGAAACTTTGATTACAACAGATGATTTTGAGTCATTATAAAGTACTTTGGCTCATTTTAGAAAACATTAACGGTCTGGAGGCATGCGCTGTACGTATTTACACTGACATATTGACACATGTGTATCCTGTATTACAGATGTTTAATTAGCTCATCAAAGTTGGGAAAACAGTCGCGGCACTCAACTTTCGGTTTGCACGATGACAGGTTTGTTTCCATCCGTCTTTGTCCAAATATTATGAGAGCGAACAAGATGCTTATCTGCGGGGCCGTTTTTCTTCCTTTATTCAATCAGCTTTGTCTATTTCCTCTTGTTTTGCTCAAAAGTTGGCAGAAGTCTTGTTTTGCCTGCTTTCACCACTGTTGTTGTTGATTCTGTATTGGCATGACTCGCAAGAGAAAAAGACAATGTGCTTCCAACTCGACAATTTGGGACTATTTTTTCTTCTTTATTGTGATCTCTGGTGGGTTTAGCCGTGGGGTGATAAATTGCTGATCAAACACGGGACGTGACCTCGGGCTTGTCCATCAACAGCCAGTCATGTTTCATTTACTGATTATTTCTATTTACCTTTCAGATATTTTCCATCCATGCTCAATTTATTTAGAAATGTTTCATTCTGCTGCTTTTAGTCCCTTTCCTCCTCTCTTGGCTCCACAATGCCTCTGCCTCCCTGCCTCCCTTCATCATGTGTACTGTGGGCCAGTGGCTGACTGTGGCCTTCCCCCCTCTGCCCAATCAGTGGCACTGGCTCGGGCTGCTAATTGAATTGGGCTGGAGGTCTAATTCTAATGTGCAGCAGATGGCCGGGGCATTCCTGCATTCAACCAGCCGCGGGCCGCCACTGCTCCACACTGCTCTGCCCATGGTAATGTAAACCACCACGGAGAGAGAGAGAGAGAGACAGAAAGAGCGAGACACCCCTGACTCAGTCACCTTGAGGTTGCACACAAACGCGCAAGGATTTTTCCCTCATTCACTGAGTTGACTGCAATTGAGCTACACAGCAGTTAACAAGCAAATCACACTCCATACACGCTCTCTGCATCGTATAAACAGACAGCCGTGTAACTCAGTCACTATATGTGACATACATAAACAGGCATCTAAACATACACAGCTAAAAGATCTGCTTCCACTCTCTCTCTGTTACGCACCAGTGAATTAAACCATCACTGGATGGCAGTGTTGAGCTGCACTGAGCGTCGGGATCTGGTGATGCTGGTGAACAAGGTTCCACTGAAGACATAATAAAGACACAAATCAATGGCCATAATTTGGAGAGAGACTCGGGCCTGGGTTAGAGTTATAATTTCCCTGGTTTCTGGTGCTGCATTGGAGAGTAAACACCGTAAGCACTAAATCACAACAGACAGAGCGGGAAGGAAGGAAGGAGGCAGATAGATAGAGGAAGAAATCGAGAGATATAAGGCGGAGAGCTGCAGAAAGAGAGAAAGGGATAAAATCAGAGCTGCTAATGTAATAACAGCCCAACACAGAGATGGGGAACATTGCTTCTCACAATGGCTACTATCACCAGCTATCAAGTGCATCAGGGACGAAGCATCGGGGAGCGCGTGTGTGTGTAATGGCGTGTGTATACGTGTGCACGGGCAAACACGCCGTACTTTATGCGGGGCTACGCGTACTGTTTTGAGATGACTCCCCAGAGTGCAGCCTGAGTGCTGTGAGGAAGATTATGAGTAAGATAGAAAGCACACATGAATTTGGGCTTTTGTTGTGCGGCAAGATAATAAAAGATGGAACTCTTTGTCAGAGTCGGGTAAGTGTATGTTTTGCGAGTAAATGACTGACAACACAAAACAGCCATTCGGGCTGGGGGTGTGACAGAAGCTCTTTGTACTGAGATCTTAGATTTGTAAGCAAGTGTGTTTATACATTTCTGCCCAAATGTATGAGCACAAGCAGTTATTTAGATGCATCTCTATGGATGTTGTGTGTGTGTCGGCGCGTCGGCCTGGGAAAAGTCAGAGATAAATGGCTGAGACTGTGGGTGGTAATTGCAGGTGATTTGGGCAGCGCACAGTGCATCTTGCTGTTCTTTTATTATAGACACACTAAGACAATGCAGCTTCATCTGCATAGCTAACAGATAGACAAGGACAAGAAGTGGTCGAAGTCACCTTGACGTCACCCATTGGTTTGTGGACTGCCGTTTTGAAGCCTTGAGTTCGGCATTTTGGCCGTCAACATCTTGGTCACTATCCTGTTTTTTTGCAATCAGAAGTGACACAAGAGGGTGGAGCTAAGTACAATGGAACGCTGAATAAGATATTTTTAGGCGACCAAAATGTTTCATGAGCTGAAAACACACTGTGAAAGGGTTAAAGTTCTAAGACGAAAACACAAACAACTCCCAGACCGGACAACGCCGTGGTAGCGACCTGTCAATCACCAGGTAGCCCCGCCCTAAAGCATCCCCTGCTTTATGGTTTATTTGATTCTAAATGGGACCATAATTTACTAAATGAACATCATGCTGTATTGAAAAAGATTTGAAACTAGCGATTGAGACCATAAACTCATGTTTACAATGTTTACTGAGGTAATAAATCAAGTGAGGAGTAGGCTCATTTTCTCATAGACTTCTGTACAATCAGACTTCTTTTTGCAACCAGAGGAGTTGCCCCCTGCTGGCTGTTAGAAACAATGCAAGTTTGGCTTCACTTCTCAGACTCTAGAGATTGCTCACTGGGTTTGAGGCCTAAAATCTGTTCTTGAATAACTAGAACATAAACTCCCTGCAGTGTAGTCGCTTGCAATATGATGTTGATTCACTGGAACCAATAATGCTGTATCTTGTGATACTGGGAAACAGGTGTGTCCTTCCTTTAACTCACACCTTTTAACTCTTGAACTGTTCTGCTGTCGGTTGAGCCTTTTGCTACTTTGACTATTATACAAGTGAATGAGGGGCTTTCCGCATACATGTTGTATTTGTGTTTAAAGCGGACATATCATGCTCATTTCAAAGTTCATACTTGTATTTGGGGTTTCTACTAGAACATGTTTACATGCTTTCATGTTCAAAAAACACATTATTTTTCTCATACTGTCTGTCTGAATATACCTGTATTCCCCGTCTGTCTGAAACGCTCCGTTTTAGCGCCTGTCTCTTTAAGACCCCCTCCTGAAAATGCACAGTCTGCTCTGATTGGCTTGCGCGAAAAATATGGTGCACCTTTGCAAAGGTAGTTCTCAAGCCGTGGGCGATATATTCTAATGAGCCTGCATGTGACAAAAGAAGGGGAGACAAATCTGAATGGTTTGTTGAATCACATGTTTTTTGAATTTAGGCAGCCCACAAAAAACTGACTGGGTTGTCTTATTCCACAGTTTGTGGGTTGGTAGGCACTCCAGATACCTAAATGTATGAACACAAGCACTGAAAAAGTAAAGTTTTTCATGACGTGTGCCCTTTAACTTCTGTGAGACTGAAAGAGCTTCATGATAAGGTCCATTACTTTCTCCCAGACTTAACCCCAGTTTGTGTCTTTGATGTATTTACATTCGAGTCACTGAGGTAAGCCTTTGTTTTGTTGAAAAAATAATTAGTCCAAGAGTCATAACTTGGGAAATGCTTTTAAAACCCTCTTTCTATCATGAACCAGACAGAATAGTTTTTCACCCAGATGGTTAGAAGAGTCTGAGGATTTTGAAAATACCTTCAGAGCAGCGGTAAGTGTTGCTAAACGACCTTCTGGGTTTTTCAAACAAATCCGGGTATATGTGTTCAGAGAAACGGATGCTTAGCTCTGTGACTGGAATGTGAATGCATGAGAGGCACAAACAGAGATGAGACCAGACTGTCTTAACAACTATGGGATGGATTGCCATGAAGTTTGGCACACACGTTCATATTTTCCAGAGGTAACTTTTCTGTTATTAACTTTCTAATTATATTTCTAACGATTATTCATTGCACTTTCACATTTAAATAAACAGAGGACTGCTTTTACGTCTATGTTGTGCTGCAGTCCTGCTAATGTACAAATCTTTGCATCAAAATAAAACGGGTCCTTATTCACGGTGTATTTCCCAGAAGCAAAATAAAACTGTACCAACATTTTTTACCCAAATTTAAGTCAACAAAGCACTGCTTTCAGTTACATTCCTGCTAATAAATAAATCTTTGCATCAAATAATACTTATAAGGTTCTTCATCACCTGAATTCAGTATGTTTTCATTTTGCCCGTCGGCCCAGGCGGGCAAAATGAGTAATATACAGCAGGCTTTATTACTCTTCTACTGACTGATGGACTGCAACCGCAACATTTAGGAAAAATGTTTCAGGGTGCATTCACAACAGCACGACAGCTCCCCAAAAGTGAAGTCAAAACATCTTGATCGCCCCCTGGTGGCCGCCTGTTTGTTTAGAAAACGCTTGATTTGATATGAGTTTATATATCGCAATCAATAATCATTTAATTGTGGGAAGCCAAAATGGTGATTAGTATTTGATTAACTGTGCATCCCTAGTACCAGATATTTGTTTTGTCCGACCAATAGATACAAAACAGAGAAAAAAAGCAACAAATACACACAGTTGAGATGATGTTTGGCATTTTTGCTTGATAAACAACAATTTGCTCATCAAAAATGATTAATTTTGATTCACGCTGAAGGATTTTCTCAACCAATTATTCATTTCATCAGCTAATAATTTCTCTAGAACACAGCGTATGAATGAGGCTTTTGTGAAAACTTTGAATGTTATTTCAGAGGCATGTTTTGCTCTTGAGTTACACATGATGGGTCTTTGATTTAAATGTATTGTGTGGTGCAGAATAACTGGTCATTTCAGGTTATACACCATATCTTAGTTTTGTATTGTGAGCTATATCTATGATTTCCACCCTTGCTCACCTGCTTATTCTATTTTATACTCGCAGACACTCCCGCTGAACTCTACTCCTCAGCACAAAAAGGAGCAGTGACGTCTCTTTCACCTCAGTAATCACCACCAGCTACTACAGACGCACTCACAGTTATATCTCCAGTGTGTGTGTGTGTGTAGGTGAGTGTGTGTGTGTTGGCATTCAGGCGATAATGTCTCGGTGTGTGTCTTACTCATATTGTCCATAGTATCATCATTAATCATTTGTCCTCCGCCCAGACATGGCCATCAGTTATTGAGAGGTGCAATAATTTGGAATTGATTTAGTCCCCCCCCTCTCCTCGCACGGAGCCTGGCTCCGAATATAAAACGCTCCTTTGGCAAGACAGAAGTATGAAAGCTAATGATAAAGGCCTGTCAGCATCTGAAGCTCTGCAATTCTGCAAATAGCTGTGAGAGGTGTCTCTTTCCTTCTCGCTCTCTTTCTCTTATTGTCTATTTCTGTCCTCCTCTTTTTTGTCGACTGAACAACCAGGAGGCAAGGCTGTAGGGAAATTGTTCCTGTTGTGCGCGTTTACTTGTTTGTGAGTCAGTTTTGGAAGAGGAGGAGGAGGAGAGAGGAGAAAAACCTGATGGATGGAATCTCTCCCCTCCTACGCAAACCCCCCTTGTGTTAACAAGGATACAGATTTAGGAGAGAGAGCGTGAGAGAGACAGTCACAGAAACCTTGAGAGATGGTTAGAGAGAGACAATGGGAGACTGAAAGAGAGAGCTCCAAGCTGAGGAGCAGACTACTAAGCCTCTATAAATAGGAAATAGATTGACGTACGAGGGTTGAGAGACCCTCATAAAGCTCTGTTCTCTCTCTTTTTTCCTCCCCCTTTCTCTTCCAGACTTCTCCCATTGATTTAGCACCATATCAGACGACAACAATCAGGATAATTTCTAGGAATATTTGAAGAAAAAAAATGGAATTATACATTTATTATGTTATAGCAAACATCTATCCATCCATTTTCATCTGCTTATCTGGGGCCAGGTCGCAGGGGGAAAAGGCTAAGCATGTACTTCAGGAGTTTTCATGATTTTTTTTTAAAATAATGTTTATAATAAAGTAATTTTCGATAAATTTTGAGGTAAATTTTGGGATATTTTGGCAGTAATTCCAAAGAAATTTCAAATAGGTTACTTGCCAATTATCACCTAATTACCATGAAATTTTCAGACCTGTAAAATGAAGTTTTACCTAGATATTTTCCAAAGTAAGAGTCTCTAGTGTAAAGTGTAAGATTCAACTTTTTCCGATGGTCTAGTGTTAAAAAAGTTAACAAAAATCGCAGTGCTTGTAGAATCGCAAGACTTAAAAATTGCAATACATATCAAATCTGCACCCAAATATCATGATAGTATCGAATCGGGAAATATGTGTATCGCTCCAGCCCTAGCTTATTACTCCGAGCTCCCTCCAGATGTCTGAGCCAAGCCACCCTAAGAAGAAAGCTCACTTCACTTGTATCCGCAATCTCATTCTCGGTCACGACTCAAAGCTCATGACCGTAGTCGGAATCACTGCTGACGCCGCACCGAACTGCCTGTCCATCTCACGCTCCATTTTACCCTCACTCGTGAACAAGACCCCGAGATACTTGACCTCCCTCGCTCAGGGCAGTAACTCAGAGGGAGCAATCCACCGTTTTCCAGCAGAGAACCATGGCCACTGACTCGGACGTGCTGACTCTCATCCCGACTGCTTCACACTCGGCTGCAAAATGCCCCGATGCATGCTGGAGGTGATGAAGCAAACAGAACCATATAAATCTGTAAAGAGCAGAGACACAATTCTGAGGTCCCCAAACCGGACTCTCTCCTCCCCCCCCCGGCTGCGCCTTGAGATCCTGTCCATGAAAATCCCCAATAGAATCGGTGACAGGGGCCAACCCTGGCGGAGGCCAACACCCAGTGGAAACGCGCTTGACTTTGTGCCGAGTATACGGACACAGCTCTCTTTGTTATAGCAAGCATACTGCTGATTAAGTCTATTACAATAACATCACTAATATATTTACATATTGCCACAAGTTTTGTGGAAGCAGCGACGATATCTCCCAGCCAAATGAGCAGTATGATAGCGGCAATGGAGCATTTCAGAAGCTATTGATGCCTGTCAACTATGGCACACCGTTATCAATTCCAATTCCAATTATTTCGTTATCGCTTCCAAATGTGAATTGGCTCTTGATATCGAACCCTTCCTTCTCAACTTCTCTCTGCTGCTCTCATCCAGTGCTGCCTAATCTCTGCCTCCCTCAGCCACCCTCTCTGTTCTGCACACGTACACACACAAAACACCAGTGTGGTAAACCCGCGTCTCTCTCTCTTCAATAATTCCATGCAAACTCTGTATTTTTAGATTGTTGTGGAATCAAAACCTCAGCGTCTATTTGGGTTTTAGCTGGCTGATGAAGGTTTTGTAAAACAACGTCTCCTGTATTAACTGTGAGCAGACTCCAATTGAGAGAAAAGATGATTCTGCAGTGGTAAGACAATAGTGCGACTGCCTGCCTGTCGTCAATACAGGCTGAGACCTTTATTTACCTCAACAGAAGAGACAAACAGGCCATTATTACAGACAGGGCTTTATTCCTAATTCCTGTAAATCTGATCGTGTTTATGTAAGAAGCCTCCCTGATGTTGTTTCTGCCCCCATTTGCCATGGTAATTTATTGATGCTGCTGTTTGCTGTTGATGCAAATTCAACACTTCCTCCATCTGCTTCAAATTACAGCCCTTTCAGCACCTCAGAGAACATTATCCTCTCTCTTTGCCGGAAGCCTTTTATTGTGAAACATCTACAGGATATGCTCAGTTTGATTTACATCAGTTTTACAGCAGCTAAGAGTATGAGGATGAATAATTGAATGATATTAATCTGCGACGGAGAATAGAGGGAAACTCAGAGGTACGTAGTGGCGAATATTGCATGACGATATTTTTGTACTGATGATCCGATGCCATGGAAGTGTACACGGCATTTAAGCCATCATTTAAGTACCGGCTTTTATTGGGGGGAAATTATGGTACAGTATCTATTTTCCTCCTTCTATTACATCCCTTTCTTGCTCGGCTTTCTCTTTATACTCATCACGCTCTTGTCTGCAGTTTTTGTGTGTGTGTACGTGTGTGTGTGTATGTGTGTGTGTGGCAGCGGTCTGGCGGAGGCTGGAAAGCAGGTGGGCGAGAGGAGCTGAAGTGACACCTGGTAACAGGCTGACAGCCCCAAGGAGGGATGCGGCACTTTCATCCCTGACACGTCTCAACCTTCTCTCCTCACCATCATGAACTTTTAGACTCACGCACACACACACTGTATACTGTAATGCTCACACACACACACACACACACACACACACACACACACACCAAAAAATAGCATTCATATACAGTACACGCAGAAGCAAGTGACAGAATACAGCAGAATCTCCCCCGAAGGAAAGAGACAACATCACTTTCAAAGAGTTTTCTATGCCCCAAGATTTATCATTATACCTGAGCCTCCCATTGGGCAGGTGTCTTGTATTCCCCATGTTTCTGTGGCTTCTGGTGGTTGAGCTGACACAACGGTGCATACAATTAAAGTTCAGTCATGGCCTGTATTTCTACTTCTGCTACCGCATGCTTATTAAGGCTGGGTATCGTTAAAAAAAAAAGTATGATGCCAGTAACCTTAAAGTGATACGGATACCAATAGTACTTTATTGGATACCTATAATGGAAATGGAAGCTATGTGTGTGTCCCACAAGCCAATCACTGCACAACACTCATGCAGCGGTTGCCACTGATCACGCCCCGACCCACGATGGCGGGACCTTGTCGAAGTCTAACGCCCATCCTCCGGTTCCCCTCTCCCGGGTTAAAACGGTTGGCTCTGTCAGCACTGTTGCCATTGTTAGTGCTGTTAGCTGCTAGCCACCAGTTCTGACATCTCTATGTTCAGAGCCGTGTGCAGGCAGGCAATCCTGGCTGTATAGAGAGGCGAAGTCCCTCCCCTTCCGGTGGACCTCCATGGGACCAATATGGGACATGGGACAAATACTTTTTTGATCATGTTTGAATTGCGTCATGAATCTCACATATGATGTTTGTCAATTTAAAGATAATTTTGCAAGTCCAGAAAGTCGCAGTTTGTTGTAAAACTGTGGAAGTATAAGACTGTGAAAATATGTAATTGGAAAGACGACACACCCAAAAGTCGCGCAAGTGACTCTCTCTGAAGCTATGATGCCAGTGTGTTTCCTACTGGGATGTACTCACATGAGCAACGGGTCTTACCCATTTTTCTCTTCCCGGCTGATAAAAAGACCAGGAGTCACTGGATAAAGCACATCAGGTAAGATGACGTTTCATTTGTGGTGCACTGAGCGGTTTCACACAAAACTAAATGATACTACGACACCCTACGACAAACTGAGACTTTCTTGACTTGCAAAATTATCTTTCAAATTCAAACGGAATCAAAGACATTTTCCCCTCTCTCCGTTGACTACCGTACATATTCTTTCCAAAATAAGGTCCCATGGGGTCCACTGGAAGGGCAGGGACTTCGCCTCTCTATGGGTTGGAGCTGCGGCAGTAAAGGGCCAATCACAAGTTACATTAAATCAAAGAACGCTTGCAGTAATTGGCTGCAAGCAAAACCATACAAATAGTAATTTTCTTCTAGTCCTGGGCACAAAAAGGATTGATCGCAGATATCGTTTGACTGGAGAAGGTTCGATACGACTTTGTGCCGGCTTATTTTGGTTAACATAGCTTAACAGACATTGAATACCTATACCCAGCTCCAATGCTTATCCTTAAATAAATTAGAAATTGAAATTGAAATGAATAGCTGTAATTAGAGCACTGTCTAAACATAATATATGCAACACCTCGTTAACCAAAAAATCCATAGTGTATTGTTTGGTTTACACACAAAAGGTAGGTAGTTGTACGGAACAACAGCAGCAGTTGTGCCTCAGGCTTGTTTTAAGCTCTAGAGGAGATCTAAATCTACATATAAGTTCAGTAAAACAAACATTTCAAACCAACCAGGAACCCTCTTTTTGGACTTGTTTATATCCAAGCTGAAGATGCCCTGTTGCTGACAAGCGGTGGAGTCAGCCATTATAAGGCCCACAGATTTTAAAAGACGCCGCTTATCAGAACTCTTCAAAGCTCAAGCTTTTGCACTTTAATCCCCTCTTTTTACTCTCCCTTGTAGTCTCTTTCACTTCATCCCCGCTACCTCAGAGCCAGTGAGCTATGCTAATACAGCAATGGCACCAACACAAACACTCCAACAACCAACCCGTCTCCAGATGGACTAGCACCCGAAGGCTCTTCACTCCGTCAATCTGAGAAATGGATGCTCCTGCTTTTATACTCCTACTCAGGTATTGTTATTGTTTTTTTTCCTCCACATACTGGATTCGTTTTCTATAATGGATGCTGTACATAACTGAATGTGATGGTGCAAAACCTTCAGCACAGACATGCACAACTCACAGCAGTCAGCACTGATTACCCACGACCCAGCCAGACAGCCAGCGTACCAGCCAGCCAGCCAGCCAAAACACACAAAAGTTATGGTTCAATTAGGAAAGAGGGTAAAAATAATCTAATCCATAAATTAGCTAAAGTCAATTAGGACAACTCACCAATTAAGGACAAATCTGTTACTTGAGGGCACAGCTATAATGAGGTTGCGGGAGGAGCCACGCTGAGGCTGTGTCCTTGCTTGTTTGTGTCACGCTCGACAAACACGGAGCTTTGACCATGTTTTTGATATGGAATTAGACTGCAAATTGAGCTCTGTGGAGACCGAGCCCACGTCTGGCCACACGAGGAAGTGGGAGACACAGTGAGAGACAGAAAGAAAAAAAAAAAAGAGGGAGAGAGAATGAGTGTTTGTGTGACTATTTATAGATGCTGTGTCAGTCTGAATACAGTAGAAGTAGGAGCTTGTGTGTTCTGTGGTGCAGAATGACTGATTTTCTAACTTAGTGCTGGCAAAACCCCAGTGTTTTTTTGGAAGGGCAGCAGTATTTATAGATGACTGATTTTCATTTTAAAAAAGAAAAAAAAAGAAGAGATGATTATCCTAAACAGCATTAAAAAATCCACACGCTGAATATTTTCAATTAGGGCTGTCAATCGATTAAAATAGTTAACCGCAAAATTAATCACACAGTTTTTATCTGTTCAAAATGTATCTTAAAAGGAGATTTGTGAAGTATTTAATACTCTTATTAACATTGGAGTAGGTAAATATGCTGCTTTATGCAAACGTATGTATATATTTATTATTGGAAATGAATTAACAAAACGCACAGCGCACGTTTGAAGCGTAATTTTAGCCTCTTTCCCGAGAATCTAGTATGACATGGTTAGTACCAATGGATTCCTTAGTTTTTCTAGTTTCATATGATACCAGTATATTCACTCTAATTTGAAAACTGAGCCCACTACAACCTCCAAGAGATCGATGCATTAAAGAAAATAGTGGCGTTAAAACAAATACAGCTCTACTTTCAATTAATCCCTGAGAGGAGATTAACACAAAACCAGTCACCTGACTTCCAACACATTCTTCTATTGCCTCCTGTACTATGAAACTTGATCTTTAAAGCTGATTGACCTTTGACCCCTCTGACCCTCCACCCAGCCATGCCTTCGAGGCTCTCCTCTCACCTCACCAGTGATGTTTGTAAGGTGTACTGTCGAGGAACGTTTCATGCCGCGTCTTGGCTATTCCCTCAAGACGCATCAATGTCAAAGCAGATGGAAAACATCTCAGATGAAAACAGTCACCACAGAGGGAAGACAAAAGGAGAGAGCAATGCTTCTCTTTCTTTTCCACAAGGCCAACAGTAACTTTTTTTTCTGATGATATGAGGCAGCACTAGAGGCAGGAAACTATTGATCTTAGCAACTATTGAGTGCTGCAGCTTGCGCACATCAGAGACCGAGAGCCTTTTAGAAACAGGCGTGATGATGACAGCGTGTAGCGGCGTCTCTTTTATGTGTTCCCTCTATCCCTCTCCGTCTCCCCTCCCTCTTCTACACTACATGACTTGTCAGTGAACTGTGTTGAGGTTTTGTGGGGGTGAGTGGGGATTACTGGGAGGTCTGAATTAGACACCTTTGACACCTCCCCAGGCCAACGTTATTCACACACTAAATCTGCTCTATTGTAACCTCTGTGAGCGCTGGGCTGCGTGACGGGGAGGTGGAGAGGGGCAAAGGGGGCAGCGCTGATGTTGACACCGGCTGACAGGCTGCTCCACGAGCTGGTTCTGGTGCTCCAGGACAGCAGGCCTGGAGGCAGAGGGGAAGGAGCCAGTCAGCCTGTTTCCCCCCCTCTCTTCCCCAGTCCCGCTTCTGGTCTGGAGGAAATTAAGCTTCGTCTCCATTTCCCCCCGCCGCTTGCCTGCCCGAGCTCTAGACCTCGACCATCATCTCTCCCTTGGAGATGTTGGGGAATAAGCTGATGAGCTGCTGCCAGAGGCGATGGGCTACAAGGCCATATGAGCCGCCATAGCCACTTAACCCTTTCTGTCCCCCTGCCAGCAGGGCCAAAAGACCCTACCTGAGGTGATCACCACACAGACCTCAGCACCTGGCAGCCATTCATCATCCCCAACAGCACTACAGCCTTTGATACCCTGATACGGCTCTAATGGTGTATGCAAGCGCTACGGGGCTCACATACACATATATGCAAACACAATTCAGGGTTGCGGGATAAGTGCGATTTGAAAGGATATCCATTTTGCCCTTTGACCCCTGGAACCATAACAACGGTCTCATGTGGCTGACCCAGGAGAGCAGCACTGTACTGACGGATAGCGAGGTCAAATGAATAACTTAGCCGTGGAGAATTCAAACACTAACGCTTGGTGACCTTTTGAAAGGGGTGAGAAAGGGGGACGAAGACGAATTGGGGGGAAAGACGAAGGGTGAAAATGTACGAGAGGAAAAGGTGAGTAGAATCTGTGAGCCAGAAGGAAAAGCTTCAAATCGTAGCAGGTAAAGAGCTAAAAATAGGGAAACAAAAGTAGCTGCACAGCGTGCATCTGCACATTTCTGAATTACAGCAGCTGTGTGCCTCCGTAGACATTTTTTAGAAGAAAGGTGAGAATGAATGGAAGCTGGAAGAGCAAGACAACTGAGAGTCGGTGTAGAGGAAGAGACTCTACCTGTTCTGTGGAGAGCTCCAGAGACCTCACAGATCCTTATCCAGCCCCAGAAGTACGATCTTCTTCACCAGTAGGTTGGTTTGGTCAAAGGAGCACCGCAGCTCATCGCAGATCTGCACCCCGTTCCTGAAAGAAAGTGGCATTGGATGTATAATTACAGCCAAGGAATGCATACAAAACAGAGCATTCATGAAATAATGTATACAAATAATTAACATGCATAATAATACATTGCTAGACAGGTAATGTTAGCAACTCCCAGGTGACAGTTTGATCGTTCTGTACGTGAATGTTACATTGCGGTTTTTAAATAACATCACAAATATATTAAGACAAATAACCTGGAAATACTCTGTTTACTGGATGTGACACAGTGTAAATTGCATACAAAACGGGGATAAGAGAGCTGTTGGAAGGTTTGTGTGAAAACTTGCAGGTAAGGTGTGATGTTTAAGATTTCGACACAGACTGCTTTTGTTCATTAGACACATTATTTGCACATTTCACAGCTTTGATAACATCCAAGAAAAGAATAATAATAGACTGGCGTGGCAACCACTTAAAGGGTAACTTTGGTATTTTTCAACCTGGATCCTATTTTCACATGTTTTTGTGTCTAAGTGACACAACGCTTTTTGAAACTGGTCCAGTATTGAGTGTTGCAACTGCTAGACGGGCTTTAGTGTTATCATTTGGGGCAAGCTGGCACAGCCATTTTACGTTCACTAAGTGTTTGTTTTTGTCACTGACAGGTCTCAGATTGTTATTATAAGTGTCTGACAACATTATGGAAAGAAACCTACAGAGAAATAAAACGTTTTTCTTACCTTTCCGTTTTGTCATTGTGTCATGTGACTTGCCGAAAGGGACAGACAACGGTGGAAACGTGAATGAGAGTTGGAGAAAGGAGTGCCATGGTAGAGTTTGTTGTGTTGGAGTACAGAAAGTGTAGCTTAATGTTATCTAAAAGATTTTCAATGTCACGGCTGAGTATTTCGATGATTTTAACAACGTGGATGCGACGCAGGGTTTCAGAGCGAGGCTTCTCCGAGCGAGACGCGCAATAACAAACAGACCGGATCAAGCGAAAAGGTAAGAAAAACGTTTCATTTCTCAGTAGGGTCCTTTCCATAATGTTGTCAGATACTTATAACAACAATCTGAGCCTGTCAGTGACAAAAACAAACACTTTTAGTGGACATAAAATGACGATGCCAGATTGCCCTTAATGATTACATTACAGCTTGTTTAACGGCTGGCGGCTGCAGCGCTCTCCCTCAATACTGGAGCAGTTTCAAAAAGTGTTGTCCCTATTAGTCACTTAGACACAAAAACATGGGAAAATAGCATCCAGGTTGAAAAATACTGAAGTTTTCCTTTAAAATGAACTGGAAGCAGCAACAGCACTGCAAATGTACACTATTAGTAGTGATGTATTTGGAGCTAAAATAGCAGATCCGGGTCCAGTTTTTTGACAGCCCAGGGTCAAATGTGGGTGAACACAGGTTCGTTATCCTGTGTCAGACATGGAGTCTGTGTGTGTGGAAGTGGTATTAATGACCACGGCATGCCACAACAGTAACGGTAATGTACTAAAAGGTGAATGTTTACGGTTTGTGAATTGCTTATCCTGCGTAAAAACCAAAGTATGCAAAAGTAGGCCATTTGTGAACTGCTTCCATGTGAATAGAGAGATATCCGGGCATGACAGATGTATCGCTCTGCTCTGAGCTCTGTACGGGAGCATCATTAGCACACTGACTGACATGACTGACAGCTAGCACTGAGAGGAGCGGGATGGAGGGTGAAATGGAGAGGGAGGAGACGGAGCAGAATCTGTGCCAACTATCACCCTCTGGCTGTTCTCCACCGTTTTAATCACAGTAACAGTGCTCTCACTCTGCAACCCCTCAGAGACCCAGGTACCTTAGCCACACTTGACATTAACCACAAGGCGAATATACACCCATGTTTAATACAGACAAGACTCCTCGCCATCTTCTTCAATGTGTTTCTTTCTCTTTCATTACCCTCACGACTACCATAACAACCAGAGGACACACTGAGCAAAGGAATATGTATTTTTTTTCTTACCTACCTTTGCTGTTTTGTGGTGCAGCTTAAGATCTAATCCTCTGTTTATTTTCATTTATTCCGTGAGTGCAGTGAGCTTAGCAAGGCTCTTTCAAAAAGTTACATCACTGACGATAAGACCCATCGCCGCCAACCGCTAATATTTGCTTGCCTTTGGTTTCCTGTCAAAACAACTTGTGGCGAGACTGACCCGACCATATTTTTGGCAATGCTGGGGCAAATCCTGATAAAATGGACAGGATGAGGCAGGACGGAGATGGTGGTATTAAAAAAAAAAAGTGGGAGATTTGTCTGGATGGTCTGCATGGTCCTCCGGGAATGGAGCTACAGACATTGATGAGGGGAAACGAGACTGAGGGTAGGACCTTGGAAAGAAAGCAGCAGGACAAACTTCAGTGAGAGCAGACTGGACTAACCTGGGCTGGACTGGCCATCTGGCAGACCGGGCACTTTCCCAGTGGGGCCGACGTGCCTTTTGGGCAGACACAACGGTCATATCTTTTTGTCTGACCGGCACATAAAACAGGTAGATCGGCCCATTGTTTTTATTCTAAAGTGACACTGGGCTGATGATGATAGAAAATCTGTCTGTATCAGCCCCGTCCCTTCATGCTCTATACGAATGTGTGTGTGTGTATGTGTCCTGCCGAGTAGAGAGTTGTCTCCAGTGTGTGACGATTGTCCAGTAAGCATTAAAAAGTCCACTGAAGGCGTTGCATTTTCCATGTACGCCACACAGACCTTTATGGGCTTAATGAATGAACGAATGAATGAATGATCTTTATTTACATTAACTATCATTGTGGTAAGTCTTGATAAACCTTACGCCCTGGCCAGACTTCCTGCGTGTGTAGTGCGTGGCGGCTGCGGAACCTGTTTTTTTATTCCGCGTCCATGTTAACAGGTTAGAGCAGCCACACAGCCAGAGTGAGCAGCGCGGCTCAAACGTGGCTCGGCTGTCTAATTGAGACAGATTCTTGTTTTTTTCCCTCTCATCAGTAAAACAAACAGAATGTACGCTAGCCTTTTATATTAGATTCACTGTTATTAAGTAGGCTACAATTATCAGATGGTAAAGTGTGTAATAGACCTGCCTGTCCACCGAAAGAAAGCGTGTCAGTGTCACGTTTTTCCTCGCCGAGATGTGAATATTACACACCTGCATGAAGATGCAGTGTTTTGTCACGTGTTTTCCGCACTGACGTTACGTTGTTTCCGTACGTGCTTTACCTAGTTTACGTACTTATTTTAAGCCTAACCATGAGGTTTTCCCTGAACCTAACTGTTTTTCTCGCCTGATCCTAAATCAGTGGCTTTGTTGCCCCCTGCTGATACTGCACGTTAATACAGGCGTGTACAGTGACATGCTATCATTTGGTAGACAGGCAGGTCTATAACACGCTTTGGTGTGATATCGGGTTGTATCAGAACAATATGAGGATTCAGGCTCCCTCGTGTGGCTCACAGGTGCACTGCGGATATAAATCTTAAAAGACAATGGAAAGACGTTCTGCTAATTTATTTGGCGACCCTGATAAAATCTCCTGCGATATACAAGAGGAGACTGTCCTGTTAAGTTTGAAGACAATATATGACAAGGTAGAATGACGTATTTGGATTAAAATGATTATCATGCGACAAAATAATAGATATTTTGGTTCCAATCATTATCCATGTCTCATAGCTGAGACGGATGATCCTTTTGAATTGGCCAATCATGTTCTTAAATAAATCTACCATCCTAATCCTGCATTAGATCAAGGTCAGGTCGTCTCTGCTGTGATAATGTTTATATTAGAACTGCTGAAGGGTTTATTTTAGGGGAGCCGTGGATTTTGTGATATTAACACCAAATTTTGTGCATCCTGAGGGGAAGGCCATAAAATCTTTTAGCTGTCACAGTAAAATACATTTTAGGCAGAGTGTGTGGGTCTAAAGCTAAAAATACTTCTAATGATGTCCCCTAAGAGTCTGCTAACTTTGTATCCATTATAAACACAAAGTGTAATTCTCTTGCTTTCTTTCTACAGAGACCGCGATCAAAGTACAAGTTTAAGATTGTTCTGTACCGAGCAAATTAATTCTTTTTGCATTTATGCTGTATTTGCATAAAACATAACCTCGTCATACACATAACAGTCAGGATCTGGAGCTATCAAATGGAAGTCTGTGTGGCGAAACTGACCTGCAGTTCTCTCTGGAGTTTCTTGAACGTGTCCTGCGCCGTGCTCTCCATGCTCTCCGTCCGCAGCGCAGCAAACTGACCAACCTTCCCGACGTTCCAGTTGGCATTCATCTGAAATATCAACACCCACACACACACACACCGATACAGACACACACGGTGTACAAAAGCTCAATGATAGCATGCATTTTGCAATACACTTAGGGCTGTTACAAGGCCAGTGTTCGCAACACAAAACTATTCCTTCAAAACCCATAGCTAATACATTTATGCAGCTATTGTTAAGCCACAGACTCGCTGCCATGCTACACTGCACAATAAACAGGAATTCAGCGGGGAACTGAGCTGATCAACAAAGAAGCATGATTGAATAAAACTCGAACAAACATCTTCCACTTCTGTTGTATTGCGCATAACATAATAGCACGAGGAGGTCTCCAGGTACAACAGGCTAAAATTGGCTCAGGGACGTTAAGAATATAAAACATTATATCCTGTACTATGCTTACTTTTCAAATGGCTAGAAAACTGAAAATAGCACTCGATTGCAATCACAACCTTGGTTTGAGTAGTAGCAGAATATCTAGACAATCAAAGGGACATCCTAATCTTTAATTAGCAATTCTACAAAATAGCGAGCAGTTATTCAGAAACCATTCCTCTACACTTCATAAAGGTCAGGCTATTAGCTGAAAAGAAAGCCAGCAAATGTTTGATTGCCATGAGAATTATGTCTCTTTGCAAAAAATGTGATATATTTTCATGAAAGTAGTTCTGACAAATCCGGTGACCGCTTTGTGTATTCCGCGATCTAGCAGTGCTGCCATTACTGCAGTGACAAGTCGTAGTGACTCTACTGTCTGCTAACCGTGTTAACTTGTGACTTTAGGCCGAATGCGTCTGTAGTTGTTCGTAGTAACTTACGTAAATGGTTGGCGTAGATAATAAACGCAGATGAGTGTGGATTTAATGTATATCATAGTGAATTAAAGTCAAATTGAAGGCTCACATGAGGACACAGCTGCCGTCGCTACGAGCAACCACGACGCATTCGGCTGAGAGTCACCAGTTAACAGAGTTATCAGACACTTTGTACGTGTTCTCTTTGTGATGCCGACCGATTAATGATGTTTACTTTGAAGTTATTAGGTTGTGCTAGTTGGAGCAACTAACGTTATATTTCACACAGTTAGTTGATTGAGTTAATTTATTCTGTTTGACCACCACAGAAGCACTTGACAGTGGCTTTAGTCCACTAACGTTAGCTACTCTTCTTAAGCAGTGTTAACTTAGGTGACGTTACTTGTTTCACCATGTTGGGCTAACATTAGGCAGCAAAGAACTGCTCAGGTTCTTCCTGAACTCCTAAACATTGTTTTCAAAAAAACACAATTAGAGTGTGTTCGCTATGGATGACATCTGTTCACTCAAACTAATTATACCCACAGTCTAACTTTAAACTAGGAAGGAGAGAAAAACAAAGCACAGGGAAAATTGTATCGAAAAAAAAAATGCTTCCCCTGCTCACATCTTGGCTGATTCACACGTTGGTCACACACTTGGCACGGTTTCCTTCTGAGGATTAACTGCTTGTTCTGTTGGAGGTCTGCTGGAGTGTGAATGAGGTCAGGTCATGTCAGGACAACAATACAGTATGTCAGGATTACCAACTTGGTGGTGAAACACACCTTCCCCCAGTATCCGCGTTGTTTTTCAGGAGGGAACAGTTTGATCTTGAAGAAGCCCAGGCTGTGGAGGATGGTGCTCTCCTCCAGTTATCTCCTGTACGGCTCTTCAGCACACCGTCAACCTAAACATGCAACATGCAACACACGTAAGCAAGCTGCGCACACATACAAACACAGTTATGGTGCAAAAATAACTAATGCGCCGACTGTATCTATAAAAGGAAGAATAAACACACTCTTTTGCATGTGTTGTGTGAGAACATCAATAGACACAAATTAGCAGAGTGGAGAGAGATGGTGCGAAAATATCATAACTCATCTTAATGAAGTCACACCCCTACTTCATGCACACAGACGCTCTCCAGCTGATCTGACACGTTACATGTGCTTGCGACATTAAGCCGAGCCGCTAATTCGAGACCTCCGCGGCAACGTGCCTCGCCGAGAGTTGCGACATAATTAGACGGCGGAGGAGCGGGAACGTTGTGAGAGTGGAGATGGCTATCTGCAGTGTGCGGTGTTTAGTTTTGAACGGCGGCCATGTTGCTATCTGTGTGTGTGGAAAGGGAGAGGAGGGGAAAAAGAAGAAAGGAGAGTGGCGGGAGTTGTGTGAGGAAAGGAGTTGAAGGAGAAAGGGAGTCAAGGGGAAAGGGGTGAATTCAATCATGGAGGAGAAGTGTGGTGAGGAAAAAGTGTGAGTTGTGAGGGTACGGTAGGAAGGGTGGAGGGAGGCGGAGATTAAAAGAGAAAAGGTCAGGGGTGGAGAGACAAGAGGAGATGTGGGGAAAGTAAAACGAGTAAAAAAAAGAAGCGAGAAGAGCGATACGTGGGACAGTAGGAGCTGGCTCGGGGCCCAGGTATCCTCTTTGGCCCTCCGCTCGGGCCAAGAGCCCCACATACAAACACACCAAGGGCTCCCACGGCCCTGCTCACTTGCGCGACAGCTTTGATTTACGGGATATTTGATCTTCAGAGCTTTCCCTCTGCTCCCATCTACTCATAGTCCGGACCCACAGTCGCTGCACTCACACACATCTGCAGCATGTATCTGCTTTCACCGAGGCCCCCTCGCTGCACTTTTGCTGTTCTTACCGTTGTTGGAAGCTGGCCTGTGCTGAAGTGAGTGGGGTCCTAATGAGGAAGCAATAACTTGCAGTATGTATTAGAGATGTTAATGTAATTCGTATATGATTAGCCACTTTATCTTAATTGAGGGAGCTGTGTGTGTGGGGGATAGAAAGAGAGGAAGAGTAGCGGAGAATTAAAGAGAGAAGGGAGCTGAATGAGATGGATAGAGTGAGGAAAATGGAAAAAAAGTTAAAGAGACAGTGTAGGGCATCACTAATGATTAGAGAGTGTGAGGAGGTGAGCATTTGATGAGACTGTATTTCTATTAAACTGTCACAGAATTCTCTCGTTCTCTGTCTGTGTGTGTGTGGGTGCCCTTCACAGAGGCACAGCGATGTGGCTGACCCAAATGACTGGGATATTATTGGGAGAGCGAGAGAGGGAGACCTCTGTTGAATACTGATGAAGCTCGGCACAAAGCTGCCTCCTGGCCTCATTAACCTGCCGAAGACTGCCTTTGTTTTCCTCTGCAAACGCTCCAAACACTTCCTACATCCTGTCCGAAGGGGGTTTCGGAAGTCACACCGCGGACACAGAAGAGGCAGCCTTCAAGAAGCTCAGGGGTGGCAGCGTGAGCAGCACCAGCTATGGTTGTGTGTTGGGAAAAAGAAAATGAGGGGGAAGGAGGCACTCTTTATGTAAGCGGAGTAGTTTGTCTCTCTCCTTACTGCTAAATGCTGTCACAGGAAAAAGGAAAAGACGTAGAAAAAGGTGAAGTAAAACGTGTTCAAAGTGTGAAAAAACTTTTTTAAATGTGTTGAAAAGTGCCAGATGGAGAAAGGGGAAAAGTCAGCTCTCTTTGTGATGAAGGAGAAAGCGAAATACAACACTAAAAACAAAACACGGATCACACCGTCTCCCACAACAACTAAAGAAGAAGGAGACGAGGTGGAGGCGAGGACAGAGAGCGAGGAAGTGGAGCGAAAGGATGAGAACAAGGTAAAGCAAAAGTAGGACGAGAGGTGTGTGCTCTTTCATATGCCTCGGCGCGGCGCGTTGTTGTTTTGTTATTGACGTGTGAGCAGCGCGCGCGTCTGTATGCGTCCTTGTATGTGCGTGTTGGCACAGGAGATTTCAATTTCATCTTTAATGGAAACAGCAAATAGGGGAAGAAATAAAATGCGAAGGAGAAGAGCAAATCCTCCCAGCAGAGGCCCAGTCAGAATGGATGATGAGGCCGACATGAAGTAAACACTCTGCTGTTCGCAAAACAAGGTGGGTATGAGGATGGGGGGGGAACTGAGGTGAGCGGGGAGGAGGGAGGGAAAAAAAAAGCAGGAAAGAGGAGGAGTATCCAGAAACATAGGAGGAAATAGAGGAGCAAGGGAGGGAGTGAGGAGTGATGACGGGACAGGGGATCAGTCATGGTGTGTCTTCTAGTCAGAGTCGTCACTTATACTGTGGAAGGGAGCAGCCGTGTAGTCAGAAATCATCAGGAGCAGGAACAGATTAGATACAGGCTATTGGTTCTGATGAGGCCTCGTATAGATCAGTAATGGCTCAGTAGGGACAGAGGAAGAGAGAGAGAGAGAGAGAGAGAGCGGGAGAGACAGAGCAGCTTTCAGTGCTGGTAGCACTTTTCCACTAGTAGTATAGATTCCATGTATGTGTAACAAAATTATATTATATTGTAAAAAGAAGTTGTTGGTAAGTCCAATCCTACACAACAAATATCTGTGAAAATGATCTGTGTATTTTGTGGAATACACCAGTTAAAGGTGCAGTGGGGAGGTTGCCGACTGTAATCAATGGAAACTTCTCCCATGTACCTAGCATGTAGGAGAACTATGGTCGGAAACGTGAAAACGCAAATGGCCTTATCTGGAGCCGGTATTTGGTTTGTACATTCTGGGCTACTGTAGAAACATGGTGGCCGGCTCCGTGAAGAGGACTCACTCCTTCTGTAGATATAAATGGCTCATTCTAAGATTAAAAAACAACACAATAATTCTTATTTTCAGGTGATTATACACTAAAGAAAACACCAAATCAGGAGTCTCCTAACACAGCCGTCAATCACTGCTTGCAAAGCTCTTGAACTTCGATCAAACCGATCAAGATTCTGTTACTGTGATGCCTTTTTCTCGCCTCGAATGTTTTCAGAAACATCTTGTAGTGTACTGTTTAGCTGTAAAAAGAAGGTTTGCTCCGGTCGGTGTGCGGTGTTTGGTTTTGGCTCGATTGTTTCCAACATCGCTGCCGGGTCACAAACCTTCGAATTTTACAGCTAAACGGTACACTACAAGATGTTTCTGAAAACATTTGAGGAGAGAATTAGGCATTACAGTAACAGAATATTAATTCATATTTATATATTAGAGACTCCTCGGCTCAGATTGGTTTTATTCGGGCGTGGTGAAATCTTGCTAATGCCATTAGGAGCACTAAGGAGGTAGATTTTTTCCACAGATTATTTTTACTATCATGTACTACTGTCAGGATATAGACAGTTTGAGAAAATATGACAAGAAGTTGTTTTTATTGAAGTTACCAACTGTAGCTTTAAATAAGTTGAATGTGTTCACCATATGTGTAGCACTTAATAGTTCCGCCTTTCCCTGTTAATCCTCTTGACAGTAGGATGAAAACAGAGGGACAGCGAGAGGAGATAAAGGAAGATGGGAGTGGGGGGGGGCTGGAGGTGGAGAGAGATGCCTCAGCCTGCTGCTCTGCCATGCAGGGACGTGACCACCCACCGGGCCAGTCAAGGCTGAGGCCTTGCATCATGTCAGACGTGCAGATAGACGCCCAGCTGAGACGTCTGGTCTTCGGGGGGGTGGGACAGATGGACAGATACAAATGTGCAAGTGCACACATAAAAGCACTCACACGAGCACGCCACATAGACGTGTGCGGATCGTAAAGCCGTGTCTCGTAAAAGATTAGAAACATTTGTGGGATCTGTGTGTGTATGTGTGTGTGTGTGTATGTGTGTGTGTGTGACAGAGAAATGCCAACACGCACGCACACACACACACACAGATCGGCCAGGGTACTTTTAATGAAGGTTTTTACATTATTTATTGATTTTTCTTTAATTCATTTAATGTCACTTTTGCCATGTATAATGTAAATGTAATGTGTTGAAATGCAATTAATATGCGAGTCTCATCTCATCTCTGCAGGTAGGGCTGATTTAACATTCTGGCAAAGGAATACAGGATGGAAATGAGTCAATCTAATATTGATTAATGTGCACTGTCCTTGACAAATTAATACAAATGCGAATACAAAAAGAGACACAAAAATATACCAATTTGTGTAACAAGCAATCAGAAATTCCAACTTTATACAAAAACTTTTAGGGATAATGTTGACAGTTGACAAACTAAAGGAAAAAAACAAACTAAATGAGTGGATACATTCAGACACAGGGACGTATGGGGTCCCTGAATCATTTAAAGAGTACTAATGCAGTGCCCGTTCGGAGCGCATACGGGCCAATTGCTCGGAAGTGCTGCTTGCAGCGTTGTCGAGAACCGCGGTATGGCTGTTTGCACCCGCTAAGTGCGAAGTTGATTGGATGAACGATTCTGGAGATATGTGAAGGACACACATACAGTACATACACACACACACACACACACACACACACACACACACACACACACACACACACACACACACACACACACACACACAGGTAAACAGGCAGAGATTCCTTCCTTTATGTTTTTTTATGCTGCTACAGCGCCACCTATTGGCCTAATGGCCCCAAATTTGTCATGGTCACTCAGACATCATAACTACACGTCCACCAAACGTGGTCGAAATTGCACAAAGCGTTTAGGAGATGTGACATTTTTTGTAATATAAGCCCTTCCCACAGCATTTAAAGCAAACTTTGAGGGCCAGCTATACAAAACTTTATGGAACATCAAAAAAGTTTTAAAGAAGTAACTTTTTCTGGCTTGGTCCAGAGATGTTCTGTACCAAATTTGGTGACGATTGCTAAAAATTTGTAGGAGGAGCAGCAAAAAATTCTAATTTGGACACAATTCAAAATTGGGAAAATCAATCTAGATGCAAATGTGCGTGGTTTATCTGGATAGATTCACTTGGATCCACAAAATCCAGCGAAAAAAAGCATTTTGTTTCTGAGAGTTGCGGTTCATAAGTTACAGGCCAAAACACAAAGTTCATTGTTTTAGCCCCACCATCTGGCAAAATCACACCACATTCAACACTGCGCTGTCCCCAGCAATACACCCGCCAAGTGTGAAGTAGATTGGATGAATGGTTCTCGAGATATGCGAAGGACATACGGAAAGACAGACAGAGATTCCTCACTTTATAGTTAGATGAAAATGATGTCAATAACGTGCCATAGCCTTCACAGTCAGCAAATATCAACCATAGACTGTGTATAAGAAGTGGACATAGTCATGCAGTTTTTCTTTTTGCAACCAGAAGTGACACGAGAGGGTGGAGCTAAGTACAACCGAACGACGAATAAGACATTTTTAGGCGACCACTGTGCAAGGGTTAAAAACGAAAACACAGACAGCTCCCAGACCGGACAACACCGTGGTAGCGACCTGTCAATCACAAGGTAGCCCCGCCCTAAAGCATCCCCTGCTTTATGGTCTATTTGACTCTAAATGGGACCATAATTTACTAAATGAAGGTGGCTCTTGATCGTCCAATATCTCTATTTAGGTGTGTGTGTGTCAGAGTAAGTGAGATATTGTCTGACCTGTGATCTGGATCTTCTTTTTTGAAGAGGAGAGGATGAGGCTGGACTTCTTCCAGTCCCCCCAGTATGAGGTAGCTGTCAATCAACACCCGCTGGAGCCACGCCGTCTCCCGATTCAGCAGTCACACATCCCGCTCCTGTGGGGAAACAAGTTGCAGGATTGAAATCTTGATGAGAATGATGATGAGAATTTTCTTTTTTCTAATATATACCGTACCAGTGGCTTCCACTGATGTCTGTGTTTTTGATGCCTCAAAGTGTACCCGCCCACACTGGTTTCATTATTTCACTTCAGAAGGGGTCAAAATGTCCTTGAAAAGTTTGTTCCTGATTAACACGAGGGTGAGACGATGTTATGTTTATACAACAAAATTCCTGGGTCGCATCTTTCTTTCTATTAAAGAGCAAATTAGTAATTTCCCTCCCTGCATCCCTGCACAATTACTATGATGAGCAGCACAAAGTATGACAGGCATTTTAATTTGCACTCTGTAGATAATATAAAATAGTGATGGAAGGCGCCTGCTCTCACCGACTGAGAGATGTTTAGAAGACATCGTGGTGATGTAAACAGTAAATGTAGTAAATATTCAGTATTATTTAACAAACTCTAAAAGACCTCATATGCATGTGTGTATATTTTTTACTAATCAGTGAGCTGCTTACAGCCTGTTCAACAGGGACCTCATATTTGCCCAGGATAGCAATCTGTTCATGGATGAGAGGAATCTGAGCCTCTGTCTTGGCCAAATCTCCCTGGAGAGTCTCCAAGAGCTTCAGGCTCCCACCGAGCTCCACCAGTGTCTGGAAGAAGGGGGCTCTCACTTGTACTGAACTACCATGGAGTGGCTCGCCCGCCTTCATCAGACAGCGAAGCTTTTTTAAAATGACACAGTGACACTCTCCATTTTACTCTTTTGTGATCATTTTAGATATTTCCAGAAGTAGTTATACCAAGTTTTGTTTGAGTATACGAGCTTATGTTGGAATGTTTTCAATCTAAACAGACAGGATGACGATCAGCTGCTCAGTGCGTCATTACAAAATAAAGTTCAACTCATTAACATCACAAGCAAATGCTTTCAAATAGTGAGGATTAGAGATTACCTTACAGTGTATAATGCAACAACGCAGCTGAGAGGAAAGCATCATCGTTGCCTCTTCCTGATGAACACTTTCTGTGTGCATTGGGGTGAACTAGAGGAAGGAGAAAACAGAGAGGGAGCATCAAAATCAGTTTTTAATTACAAAATAAGCAAAAGAACACTTGAAGAATTGAAATAAATATAAAAATTAAAACAATCAGAATATACACTCAGTTATAGTTACACCTGGCTAATAACGTTTAAACAAAAAACTGAACATTATAACCTGTATGAAGGAAGGCTTTGCTGCAGGGCTGTTTTATTGGACTGCATTAGGTTTTTAACTAGGTGTACCTAATAAAATGGCATGTGTAGATTGTAGGACTGTGTGAATAAGCTGCTTTCGCAACAGAAATAGATGACCGCAACCTTTTTAAAAGTCTTTTTAAGAGTTTCCATGTGACTTTTTGCAGTAACAACACCAAACACTTAGTGGTTCAAACATAAGTGTGTGCACACCTACCAAATAACCTAATTTAAAAGTAACAAAGTAATAAAGACAACCACCTGTGCTGTTCTGTGATCGTGTATAACAGCATCAATACCACAAAGCACAACAAGGAGCAATACAATGCAAACTTAATTTGTGCGATGGGTGAAATCGGATTAGTTTCGCTGATGGAGGAGTATTATCGACAGGAGCGTAAAAGCCAAAGTGCTGAGACAGACTACTGTGTGTACACACGCAGAACAGCGTTGACACAACAGCCATTTACATACCAATGTCTTTGTCAAATCCATAAGGCGATAATGCACATTTGCACTGTGGATGTACAGTATGTGCATGTGTGAGCGCGGCGCTAATGTTTGCAGAGATTGTGTGACTGGACCTCAGTGTATAGATTTCAGTAAGGTCACAAGGATGGCGTTCTTTGCTTTAGTCGCCTCTGTGCCCAACTCATCATTTCTTCTTTGCTTTTCATCACTAACTCTGTTCTCTGAATCATCACAGCTACTGCAGCAGGCTTCAAAGTGATGCTCAGTGTTGGAAAGCTCTCTGATAGCTCACCCACGGAGTCATACAAACACTTCTTGTAATGTCCTGAAACTCCAATTCTGAGAATTACAACAGCTCGCCGCAGCCGAGACTGTCCAGGTGTGCTTACAGTAAGTGTGAATACTGGCAGGGATCTAAGTGCACACAAGTACCATCCTGTTCATTCTTCACACATCTACTTCTTCATTCATATTGACTGCACAACTGCTCTCCGCCGACTAGCTCTGCATACAAACGCTGAGTGTTCTTTTTTATTCAAATTTGTATCCCTCTCCACCTTTTTAAATCTAAACCTGCACTGCAGGTGTTCAACGCACAGCAGGAGATACTGAGGAATTGACATTTCAGAGTTTACTTCCATGTTTTCCTTTTGACAAACTGCATGCTGCGAAGTTACTTTTCCTACCTCAAAATTTTTGTTTTGGACAACATAGCTTGTATATTATCAATAATGCACATAGGTGGTGCTGTGTTTGTAGTACTGTGTGTTTATAGCAATTTGCATTCTCATGCAGCACACCACCACCACTGCCGCCACCACCAGGGTTTACGCCACACACATAATTTGCAAAGCTGCTTTTATTACTTTAATTAAGTAAACATATTTCCAAAGAGACCAAAAAGGTCAACCCAGATCTAAACTGAATATAAAACAAGCATCCCTTGATTTCTTGTTTTTCCTTCATTTTTAATCTCAAGCTGTGTCCCCATTTCAGGGGTTACACGTGTTCCAAAGCGGCCCACAATGGAGTGCCCTTCACAGGACCTGAAAGCCAGCAGAGCAAGCTCATCCTCCCTAAATTAGACCATCTTGTCTCAGAGAGAACATTTACACTGTGCTCCTTTTTAACTTTAAATATCAGTGGTGAAGTGAGACCAGCTCCATGATAAGTGAGTTTACAGTGTGAGCCGTGATATTTTACACATGATGGCACATCTGGCAAACAGTGTATCATGTTAAGTGTTGTAGATCCATACCTAATTTACATCCTGCAGTTGCTTTTTTTATCGGTTTAGTACATGTGATTAGAGATGCACCCATCGATCTGCTGCTGCAGCCGATCGGCCGTGACCAGTGACGGGACGATCACTCTCATATTTACTACAGTAAGTGTGGGGCAGGCAGGAGGATGCCGCTCGCCACAGGAATGGGAGTTAATATAATATAATACACACATCTTTACGTTCTTGTAAATAGATATTTAGAGTTTTGGAAAAATAAACTAAATGAAGTTAGTAAGTAAAGTAAGTAGGTCAATAAATACAGCTTTAGATAACACATGGTTGACTCTCTATAGTAGGCCTACATGCACAGTGTAGAATAGTATATTCTCCAATTCTTCTCTATGTATGAACATACAGTTGAATTGAATGAAAAATGGAATCGGCAAAAATCTGAATCGGCAGGTCAGACTTTAAACAATTGGAAATTGGAACTCTCTACATGAGATATACTGTATCTACCAGTGATCGATGACAAAGACAAATAGACATGTGATACTGAAAGTATAATAACCAAACACAATTAACCAGGCTGCAACAAAATACTGTCTGCGTCCTCCAAATTCTGACAAAAGCAGCCTGCACTTCTTGGCTGTATTTGGAGGCTTTGAAGAGAGACAGACCTTGTTGGCCTCTCATGACATATTCAGTTTATACATGCAAGCTTTGGAGGATCCAGTGCCAATCTGAGGTTTAAGAAGGTGTTTCTCCTCAGTAGTGGCTGGGAAACAACAAAAGGTGCACTACTGCCACATCAACGCTACCTTTTGCACCTCTGATGACTTTGTGTTACCATCACGGATAACTTTTCACCCCACCTTGACATCGAACAACTTAATTCATGTGAAGCCTACAGAAGCATTTACATACGTACCACTACTGTGTCCTGACATCTCACAAAATCCCCCTTCATGTTCTTTTCTAACTTTCCCCCCCACAAAGAATGACAGGAAAAATAATAGAAGGAGAGAAAAGAACATGTGATGGCAAGTGAACCTTTTCATGAATCCACACTGTACTGAGAACTACCTGAGTATACCTGTATTTACACCAATGGATGTGAAGGAGAGGAGAAGTGCTTGTTGATCTCCCTCGTCTTCTCCTGGCCCAGGTCTTAGGCCTTCAGTTATACCAGCAGGGTGTCCAGCACTGGCTGTCATCTCTGTGGCCACTGCAGTCTTTCATCTCCTCATCTTGCTCTGACGGATTTAAAGAGGAGCAGCGTGAAAACAGGGACAGGTTACAAAGTGGAAACAGACACACAGGAGTGTGCCGACAGAGCATAAACGCAATGCTTATTATTCACTTGGCTCTTCTTTCACGAGAAAAGAGGCAAAGAGTGCTAACCATATAACTCAAATTGCCTTAATGTGTGTACGTGTATGTGCAGTACATGCCATCTCTTGGTTAAAATAGACAGGTGGCTGGACAGATGAGGAATGAGAAGAGAGATGAAGAGAAGATGGGGGTAACGCTCAGGTTTTTAAGATGAGGGGGATAAAGACACGCGGATCAATGGAAGGAAAAACTGGCTGTCTGGGGTGGCAGAGGTCACTGAGTGAATATTTTGGAGGGGAAGGGGAGGAGATCTGACTGAAGAGACTGAAGATGAGATTGCCTGGATCTAGCCTCATGAATTTTTCTGACTATATTTTCACACACATTTGTATTTCAACCTGATTTTAACTTTTTTGATTTTCTTTATGTCTGACACATTTGCTTGCTCTCTTAAATTCCCCAGATTTGATGAAACCAGTCATGATCCAACTTTTATTCCTATTCAGTCGCAGTAGAAAACAGTTATTTGACTTTAAGCTGGCGTTTGTAATCTTCAGAAACAATTGTATTAAATTTAAATTGTTGAAATTCTCATAACATCCCGACAGCAATCTTGTACAAATGTACTTGGTATCCTTTTTACTGAGGTATCCTGAAATGTCCTTAGCCAATACCAAAAGACGTTGTCCGTGTAGACGGTAGGGATAGTTAAAGATGAGGGGGACAGAGATACATGATACAGAGAAGATGTGTAAACCTAACAGTTCTTGTAAGTAAAAGGTGCCATATGTGTTTGCTCACATTTGAAAAATCAGGTGAAACTGAGCATTCACACACACACTGCGAAACGGTCACAGAGAGAATCGGTTAAATACAAAGAAAACAAAATATAGAAAGAATGATATGGGAAATGTGAAAAGCAGACATAAGAGCACTCTGGAGAGCGATGAAACCGTTTGGCTACTGGAAAAGGGATTACAGTGAACGATCGGTCAAATACGTGTTCTTCACATTCCAATAATGCTGACTAAAGTTGGCCGTTATTCAATTTTTTCCTCCCGCTTTTTTGTCTACTTGCTGTTATCATTCCCAACAAAAACATGTTGGAAATGCTTGTGTAAAGGCACTGCTATCACAAAACAAACAGCAGTTTTCTCCTTTTTGGATTCTATTCAAAAGGTTTATAAAAGTCCGGAAAGAACGTTAACATGTCCCCCAGTGATTCTAGGAAAAATGCTTTCGACAGTTATGAGCTCCGTTTTTAAATACAGACCGTGCGGAGCGTCAGAAGAAAGCTAGGAAAGAGATGTTTTTATGAGTGCGGGTTTTTTTTTTTAACTGTGTTTTCGGTCTGGAGAAAGCTGTCTTGATGTGTTGATCACAAATACATTTGCATACCGAATTCCAGCTCCCAACCCCTTACTGCAAACGTTACAGTTTGATTTGCATGATAAAGACCTTGCTGATTAAAACACTGCAAACAAAATGATTGGGAGCTTGGACTCAGTGTTTCCATTTGTTCTTCAGGTCTGCTTTTATCCGGCACGAGAACCTATATCTGCACACTGCTACACTCCCGTGGAAAAAATGTAGTTCCCCTGAGGAAAAGTTCTTTAACAAAGTGAATAATGTCTTCCAAGTAATAGAGTCTGAGATGGTGTTAAAGAGGTGAAGCAGCTTGTGGCATGTCGGGGAGAACTGGACCTGTGGACAGACAAACAGACACACCTACTCCCACACTGATTGTATACATCACTTGCCCCATTGACATTAATATTAACCTCTATGGGATCGATGTTTTTCAGCCTTGAGGAAGGACTACTCCAACAAGTCTGTGCTTCCTTTTTTTTCTCTCTACACAACTAAATAAAGTCAAATTCAAACTACGGCTCCTATCTCTGACAACATCATCGATTTTTGTGACATAAAGATTCATCGGGTTCTCTGAGCCAATATTGTGCTATCGAGGCTCGCCTGTCCGGAGCACTGAACGCCGAGCTGAGTTGATACGATGTGATATGTGCTATACCTTGTCTCTTTAATGCAGGTTACAGTTAAACAACATGCATAAGGCATGACTCACATGTCAGCCCTGATTTACATCCAGCGGTTCTCCCTGTGATCTATGATACCATCTCACTTTGTGAAGTATTACCGTGCGGGGGAAGTGTCTGTGTTTTGCATGTTCGTTTACAAGATATTTTCAATATGAATCCGAGTATATTGTGTGTGTGTGTGTGTGTGTGTGTGTGTGTGTGTGTGTTCTGGGCTGTTTGACAAGGACAAATGGCTATTCTCCCATCCTATCATGCTGTATACAAGGTGTTGCCCTGTCTGCATGGGATTCTCAATGTGACTCAGACCTTGGAACTGCAACAAAGCTGGGGCATCACACGGGGAAGATAGATGACTTTGTTCAGCCCAAAAATATGAAATTCTTCCCTTTGTATACGTGTGCGTGTTTGTGTCTGAGAAAGAATAATATTGGTAGAACTCCCTCGTCTGAAGTAAATGTCAGAGCAAGATAAATAAATCTCTCTGCATGCCTTTATTGCCTATTGTTATTTTGCATTCTTTATGCAAAACTTCCCTGCTGCGGGGACTATGTGTATAATAATGTGCCAGCATGTCTGGCATCATATCTACTCTCCACTGCAAATGTAAGCTTGTCTATGTGCGTGTGCCCTCTATCATGTCCGTCTATGCAATCATGTTCAAAATCAAATAATATTTTCCTGGCCTCGAACTTTTCCCGGAGGTCCAAACTTCCCTTCTCATCATCTACTCATCTTGACATCTCCTGGATATTATGAAAATCGCTCATTAAATCATGCCCCTTTTTTTTTCTGTGGAAAAAATCATATCTAATTATCAGTTTAATGAGACTCATTCAACATTTGGATGATTTCCTTTCAAATGCAAGGCCACGTGTCAAAGCTAATTAAGCGTTAGAGTAAATTGAGGACACCTGGTAGGGTTTACAGTAACTCTGTTTATCTTAACTGTTCCAGAGTCAATAGAAAGCAGGGCTTATTATGGGTTATTGCTTAATGAACCTGAGTCTGTTGACAGATTTGTCCATCTTAAGGTCAAGTTCACCCAATTCTACATTTTTCCTTATGCTATAACGCTGTCGTCAAACTTAATATAGGGAAGCAACAAGTTGGCTGGGAAACTGCTGCTCTCGGTCCAAATAATAGAAAGGTAGAAGAAGCAATATTTCAAGATGAGCAGACAAATTACTGCTGATAAGGATACAAATTTAATTTAAAAACAGAAAATAGCGGAACAGTAAATGAGGTGGGTAGATGAAAAGAGTGATTGTGAAACATAGTGTGTTTTTTTGTGTTTCTGTTAAAGGGGAAATCGGAAGTCGGAGCTGGGAATGACGTCACGCCCGAGTTGACCGCATTCCAGTAAAACAAGTCGGACAATTTAATGGATTTTGCTCCAACCAGGTTAGCTATTGTTAGCAATACCGGTTGATAACAATGCATTACACTGGTATTTTGCGCGTACAAACACAGTAGCAACAAGTCCACAGGTAGGAGTTGGACAGTACCGTGTGTACGACTGATTTAATGAGACACTAATAAGAGAGTAGTGCTAATAAACAGTATATTACTACATATTTTTGAGGCACGCAGCAGCCACGTTGGGTTTGAAGGTCGAGGTTGGGGAAGTTTGTCCGATTTTCCGAGTTGTAAATCCGACTTCAGGGGGCGTTCCAGTTGAAATTTTCCGACTGGGAACTCAAAAATTCCGACCTCCCAGTTCCCAAATGTAACGCAGTACTATGTCACAGACAGGCTCATTAGAATATACCACCCACAGCTTGAGAACTAAGGCTACGTTCACAAAGTACTGTATGTACTGTTGCATGCAGTATGCATACAACTGGGACATACTACTTCGTCATAATATTGCGCCTTGAACTTTGACCCTCATATATCTGCTGCGTTACCTTTGCTGGGGTCTAGGGGGCTCTGTGGTGCAGTGGTATGAGGATCCTGAAGACGTGCTGTCCACTTTCTCTGTGAGGTCCATCCATTGCTCCTGGAGCTTAAACACACATTGAGGGAAAAAGGACAGAGAGCCAACTCATTAAATACAGCCACAGACTTAGTTGGCTAAACCTCTTAGAGTCCTCTTGGAATGACTGAGAAAAGACACACAGTACTTAAAGACACTAGGAAAATTTATCATCTGCATTATCCTGAATTTTTTTTTGGACTGCACAACAAACAGCTGGTGGAACCCTTGTTTGTTGGCATACATCCGTGTCACTGCTCCACTATGTCATTCCTCAAAAGATTGTTCAGGTGAGTGCAACCATTATTTACAGAATATACACATACACTGTGTTTGCTGTAAAGGCTTTGCAGGCAGCAGGGCAAGAAGGAAATTCAGAGAACAACACTGCTGAGCATGCTGTTTGGAAACGGTTCTGCTGGTGAGCCTCTTGGTGGTCCTCAAGCTCCAACTCCTCTGGAATAGCAGCAGGAAACATTCCCATGATGCAAACCAATAAAAACCAATGTGCATCACGAGCAAACAACGTGCACAGCTTCAGACAATCTCGGTGAGAGCACAGCTGTGTAACAAATGTAACAATCACTCTCTTAAAAAGGTTTTTTAAGCCATTTACCTATACTCCTCACAACAAAGCAGCAAGAAAGCAAGGTAAATAGAAAAGAACGGAAAGCCACATGGGTGAAGAGTAAACTGCTCTGCTGGGATACTTAATGCACCACCCACTAGCGTTAATTTTGTCAGCTATTTTCTTTTAATTTAGTCGTAGTCCTGTGCCGAATGTCCTTGTTAGTTTCTTGTCAACCTCATCCTGTTTGTTAGTCAGGTTTCAGTTGAATAAAAGTCTGACCGTTTTAGTCTTATATTAGTCAAAGTAAACGGCAACTATTTTAGTATAGTTTAAGTCCATGAAAACGGTTATAGTCATCAGATTATATTGAACAATTCAGTCAATCTACTCTAGCAAAATATGACCTTGTTTCTTTCTCCCAAGCCCCATTGTTGTCATTAACTTTAACGACTGATTTAATGAGACACAGATAAGACAGAAATGCTAATAAACAGTATATGACTACATCTTTTTGAGGCACGCAGCAGCCACGTTGGATTTTAAGGTCGAGGTTGGTGAAGTTTGTCCGATTTTCCGAGTTGGAAATCCGACTTCAGTTGAAATTTCCGACTGGGAACTCAAAAATTCCGACCTCCCAGTTCAAATGTAATGCAGCAAATGCTTGCTTTGTAACTTAAGTGCATTACTCCGAGTCCTCCAGTGACTTGTCTGTAAAAGGGAGACTCGTGGGTACCCATAGAATCCATTTTCATTCACATATCTTGAGGTCAGAGGTCAAGGGACCCCTTTGAAAATGGTCATGCCAGTTTTTCCTCGCCAAAATTCAGCACATGTTCGGAGCGCTATTTAGCCTCCTTTGTGACAAGCTAGTATGACATGGTTGGTACCAATGGATTCCTTATGTTTTCTAGTTTCATATGTTGAGAAATGTGCGATATCGCGTTAACATTGACAGCCCTAAACTGGACATAATCTTGCTCTCCATTGCAACAGCAATTTACTGATCCGTCAAAAAAGGTAAGCGATCAACAGAACCTACTGTAAGAGTGTGTGTACCTTATGGGGATGAGGAGAGGAGAGAACAGGATTCTGGGAAGCACACAGAATTCCTCTGACAGCTCTGCATCTTTTCTTCCAGCCCTCAAAGGCCTCGTTCTTATTCTTCCAACATCGCTTCTTCTCCGTTTCCCAGTCCCTCATTCCTTTCCTCCCTGCCTCTCTGCAGATCAGAGGGGAGCTCATTACATAGAGGGATATCATGAGTCTAACATCCCAAATACAACAAGAGCACCTCATATCCTCTGTCTCGCTCTCTGGTTTGAATTACTGCAGACAGGCCTTATCCAGACAGCATCAGGACATACATACATTCAACACGTTCCTAGTCAAACTGTGGGAGCAGAGAGCACGTTCCCACTGAGATTCAGCATTCAACTCTTCCTGTACAAATTTATCTCTACACACCATGTATCACCTCTCTCTCTCTCTCTCACTCTCTATCTCTCTCTCACTTGCTGTCTGCACTGCTGGACCTAATTCTTAAGGAGAGTAATTTTGCTCTCACTCAGAATTCCAGATCCAAGCGCCAATCTCCGGATTTTATGGCTTTCATGGGGATAAGGCACAGCGTGCAGAATAAGCCTCCGCGAGGAATTTTGTTGGTGAGGAAGGAGGGCGACGTTTCTGAGCCCGTTTAGATCTCTTTTGCAGATTCCCCCCGTCTCTCTCACGCTCTCTGTCTGCGTACCTAGAAACGCAGAGACAAACTGCCAGGCTTTTGACTTTGGGCTCCACAGATCTTGACATTGGCTTGATGTCGGCCTGATCTTAAATCCTCGGGGAGGAGCGCAGTGGCAATCCCTGCCAATGAGCATTAAGTTTTCATTAGGCATGCTCAACCTGCCGCGGCTCCAGCTGCCCCCTGGCAACTCATCCCAAGGCTTTTTATTATTGTTTTTGAACTGCAGGCCAACAGCAACTCATGTACGGAAGCCCAGCAGTGTGTACGTGCACGCATGTACCGTCTCTATGTGGATGTGTGTCTGTCACATCCAATAAACATCCCATTCTAACAGTTAATGCCTATTCCTCCCTGATGAACCGCTAAATGAGTGCAGATGAGAAGACAAACATATTCGCTTGCTTACACTTGAGCACACATGCTTGAGCTGACACACATGCGCGTACTGTACACACACACTTTTCCCTCCGGTCATAACCGAGTGCCGTGCGGAAAGTCAGCACGGCATCTATCTTCCCATTTTATGACCTTTGTGGGGTCTTACATCAGATTTCCCCCCGAACAGCCCATGCATCACGGCTTGGAACGCGGCCAGGCTGCCTCCGCTGCTGCATTCATTTCAAACACAAGCCCCGAAAACCCAGATGACAGAATGATGACAGTTAAGCAGCCAGAAAAACACAGGGGAGTGTGGGTGAGTGAGTGACTGGATGAATGAAAGAGGTAATTAGAAAAGAGGAGATGGGGGGAAGAGACCACAATAAGAGCAGAGCAAGAATGTACGGGTGGGGAAGACAGAAATATTATGTGAAACAGAGTAATGGAGGCAAAGGGGAGAGTAAAGCTACTCTTGTAGTTGTGTCCCCGGCTGTGCTCAGAGCACAGCAAGGTCAGAGAGGTTGTGCATTGCTTGATAAATCCATAACCCACATATAGCTCAATGCCTGCTGACTTGACCTAAATTCACCAGCTCTACTATATCTGTACAATCTGCTGGGATTGAATCCGCAGTCTATATGGGCACGTTTACAACACCTGCGTACCCAACTTGACAACTAAGACGATAAATGCTCAATGTGTAATTCAGTGTGATAATTCAGTCCTTGTATAAAACACTTGGCTCCCATTTTTATAACACCATTGTTTTTGTTTAGCACATTCAAACCAATATCCCTCATTAGGCCAACGTCTTCGCAGTAAACTCGACTTAATCAAGTTGTCCAACTCGCTTATTGAACACGAGCACAAGCAGACGCCGCCTCGCACACAGCTTCGTTTTGCTATACACCGGCTCCTAGACTTTATCCCAACCTTATTTTTCATGGCGAGCAAGTATGAGAAATTCTTTTGAACATTTATGTATCCATGGACGGTTAACTATGTGTCAGTGATGACCTTCTTCACATTCATTATAGCTGCACTAACATTCCTCTGAAAGCCGTTGAATACAACCACAGACATCATTTGACGCACACTTGGAGATCCTAAGAACAAACATCCTTTCTGAACTCTTAAAGGAACATTGTGTAACATTTCAGGGGTTCTATTAGCAGAAATGGAATATAATTTTCATAACCATGTTTTTCATTAGTGTATAATCACCTGAAACTATGAATCGTTGTGTTTTCGTTAGCTTAAAATGAGCCCTTCATATCTACATAGGGAGCGGGTCCTCTTCATGGAGTCTTGCTATGTAGCCCAGAACGGACAAACCAAACACTGGCTCTAGAGAGAGCCTTTTCACGTTTTTACATTACCTGAAGGCCACCGTAGTTCTCCGACACACTTGTGAAACTGCGGTAACGTGAGCCACAGTGTGCAAAACCGTGATACCGCCAACTGTCATCTGACTTCCGTTGCTCCTAAAGAGTGTGTTATTATGGTAAGATGAACTCTGGGCGAGGTGAACAGCGTTACCACGGTTTTGCACTCAGCGGCTCACATTACCGCACTCTTGGAAAGGGAGGAAGAAGCGAAGGGTTACTCAGTCGATTGCAATCTGCGACCACACCACTAAATGCCACCAAATCCTACACACTGTACTTTTAAGCAAACCCATTGCAGCAACTAGGATTTAGTTGCTTTGCTATATTTACCCTCAGTCTAAATGCCAAAAGACACTGAAAAACAATAGTTAAAACAGTGACAAACACCCTTGTAAATGTGCAGGACACAGTCACAGATAAAGATGCTAGAATTTACTTTACACAACACACACACACAAGCACACACATACAAGAAGATATTAGGTTATTTTTCATTTGGTCACTGAGTGTTATTGGAGCGGGCAAGATTATCTCATAACTAAAACTGCCAAGACAGCAAGTGCGTGCCTGTGTGGCTTCATTTTGCAAAGATGCCGCGTAAGGTCTTGTATTGCCAGCTGAGAGAGGAAAAAATATTTAATGGGAAATGTTTGACAGACTGGGCATTCAGACAGACCATCACAAAAATAATCTTTTTTTCTCTTATACAAAATTATTCGACAAATGTCTCAAAGGGGGATCGATGTTTAATTTATGGAGAAATATCAAGCAAAAGTCTGCCGGCATTAGCTGTGTTTGTGCAGCCACTTGACCTTAGACTGCGGCTCTTCTTGGGTTATGAACATTCACGGCATGCATGGCCAGCCAGATATGCGCTGGCTCACTCGCAGAGACGGGCAGATACTGAAATGCTCTTTCACTCGCTACGCGGAGGTCTAATTTACAGATGAGTGTGTGCGGAGCTTAGGAGAGTCCCAACTCTGTGAGCTCTCCGCTGTTACCTGCATTGTGCTGTCTGACAACACTATTACCTTTGCATTATGAGGGTGTTAGTGAATGCGTAGGTGAAGTTTGCTGTTTTTTAGTGTTTACTCTGGGCTTGCCATCCGCTCCTCTGCTCTCCCATATTGCTTGTTTTGTTCAAATCCCATGTTTACAAAATGTTTGTGATTATAGCAGAGGACGGGTGGAGCGTTGAGGTACCAGCATGCATGCAGTCTGCCACAGTGTCCTTACTGAAACCTCCACCAGGAGTCAACAGTCTAAAATGTTCAAATCATGTGTACAAGCCAAGTGATAAACATCTTTTTTTAAGGATATTTTGAATCACACAGAGCAGCTAAAGTATTAATGATGATGCTGATTTAACATCTGTAATATTACCTAAAGGCCCAGACGCACCAAATCAACATCAAGCCAACTGTTGTGTCGCCTCATGTCGCCTGTGTCTTGGCCAAAAAGTTGCACTTGAACACACCGCAAAGACTACAGCCGACGGCCAGTTAGCACGTACGTTCTGCGCCTGCGTAAAGGGAAATAACTCTCCACAACCAGCAAGTAGCAGTAGTCTGTATTCATCTTTTAAAGAAGGGAAACCGGAAGAATATCTGTGTATTGGAATGATCAGATGAGATGAAAAATGAGAAGAGCCTTCTGTATGTGCCCTCTTGACTTTTGCTTACTTTCCTCACTTCCTTTCCTCTTCTTGTGCACTGATTCGTTTAAGCTGAACAACCAATTAGAGCGATTGGCAATTGACAGGCCCCATCACTGATTCAACATGCTGAATCGGCTGAAAAACCTCCGACACGGGCAGACTAGAGCCAATGATGTGGGGCACACCGCAAAAACTAGGCCGACGGACGCTCACCTTTGGTCTGAAATTGAACGACGTCCGACCATCGGCTTGGTGTGTCAAGGATTTAAAGCTATACCTACTGTATAAGACACCACAACAAAAACTGTGTGTGTTGACAACGCATTAATGTACATACAAAGGTTGTGATAATGCTACTGATGCTAATAATTCTGATGCTTAAAACTCAACACTCAATATGACAAATATTCCAAGGACTGATATTCCAACTCTGAGACATTAGACTTCCTAATACATTGTGTTTATATTCAGTTCAGTGTTGTGTATATTGGGTCAGAGCTCACCAATAGCAGTGCTCTCTGTCTGACCCCGTCCCTGAGGATGTTGCTGTATGACTCAGGCATGAAGTGAGCCTCCTGAAGCACCTGGAGGGGAAGCAGAGGGACAGCGCAGCAGGTCAAAGAAGGAGGGAGTCAGTTAAGCCCACAAACAGTAACTGTTCCAGCTCTACAAACAAAGCGTGTTCACACAGTATTATATTTTGATCAAACTGTGTTCTATTACATTAAAGTAAATATGAAGAAGCCACAAAGCCAATGAAAAGCAGGTGCTTCAGAACACTGCACTGGCTGGCTTCTTTTTTAGCTGAACACAGGGCTTTCAAGTTGAAAGTAGTTTTAGGAGGGCAAACTAGAGCTTTGATTTGTAGCCAGCACCTGATTGGGCTTGACCCAATGCCAAGGGTACAGGCCCAACTGGACTCCATCTTAGTTGAAATGCCTCAGGCTTGATTTGGGATTCATTTTATGCTTTTTTTCCCCCTAAATAGGAGCACATGAAGCACCGGCTTGCTATAACATCATCAACCTGCCTCCCTGGCCTTACAGTACTAGCACTACAGTATGGCTGATATTTAGGAGCCAACATGCATGTAGCCAACGCAGCTAAATTCATGCAGATTAAAGGGATAGTTCAGGTGTTTTGAAGTGGGGTTGTATGAGGTACTTATCCATAGTCAGTGTATCACTACAGTAGATGACGGTCGGCACGCCTCCAGTTTGGAGAAGCAGACAGGAGTACCAGCGCGGGAGCAAAGCAACGTACTGCTGTGGATGGGGGCAGCAGCAAAACGGATTTTAGCGATCTAAAAAAAAAAGAGACACCTAAAAAAATGAATATCCGTTTTAGTGTACACTATATTTAGAATATTTTCCGACGGGGAAGTGAACTAAAAGTGAAACTTGAAAAAATACTGTTAGTCTGCTGGCTTTGAAGAGAGCATAGATAAGTTTCACTTTCAGTTCAGTTCTCCGTCGTAAAGGGCGTTCTCATTCCCAGAGCGCCGAATGCTGAGGCTTTGTCACGGCCATCAGTTTTTGATACCGCCACACAAGTCACCCTTTAGCGCCAGGCGTTCCACTAACTTCAATGCTAACCCATCCGTGGCAAAAGCACACGCTCAGAGAAGTTGCGCCCGGAGTGTGGTGACATAGTTTAAAGAGCGAAAAGACATACACCAGGCGGGCGGGCGGAAGGGGAAGTGGACGGATCCAACAAACACAAGGCTTTCGTCCAGGAGACCGCTGTTTGTGTCCCGTACATCACGTTACAATCAGCTGTTCGTTCGTAGTCCCGTGTGAGTGTCATTTTCATAGTAGTTTTAAGCCCAACCATGTAGGTCTTTCCTAAACTTAATTATAGTGGTTTTGTTGCCTAAACCTAAAGTGACACTAAGGGTAAATATAGCGGTTTTGATGCTGACAAGTGGCGTGACAAAGCGACGGTATGTGACGAGTTGGGATGAGAACGTGTGAGTCTGACAGTATGATAAAGCAGTGAAAATATTCTAAATATAGACTACACTTAAACTGACAGATTTTTCCCTTTTGCTGCCCCGTCCACAGTCGTACATTGCTTTGCTCCCTTGCCGGTGCTCCTGTCTGCTTCTCCAAACTGGGGGCGTGCCGACCGCCATCTACTGTAGGTTATACACTGACTACGGATAAGAACCTCATACAACCACACTTCAAAACACCCAAACTATCCCTTTAAGTGTAAAGTAGAAAGTAGGATCAGGACCATTGCCCTACACATTACTGTCAACATTGACAAAAGACGAGTGTTTTAAAGTTGTTAGTGGGAAAAAGTTTACCCATCAAACCTGCAGAGTGCACTATATCTTCACCGGATTATCAGCAGACTAATGAAGAGGAAATAAGTGTATGGTAAAGTTAAATGCAATGTCAACCATAACATCCAGAGTAAAGATAACAAAAGTAACAGCTAAAAAGCCGGGAGTAGTTGTTAGTCTAATGAAGCCACACTGTGTGGTGGGAGCATCTGGGAAGGCAGAAATACAGATTTGTATTACTTCTGTACAGTAAGCGACAACAATAGAAGAATCTACAAACAGTCAATTGAATTAAAATTGTTCGTAGATAAAAAAATAAATATATAACAAACAAAACAAAAACAAATGAGGAGTGACACACGCACGCACACACACACACGCAGACATCCCATCATCTGAGTAAAATCAGCTTTTAATGAGGTGCAGCAACTAATGTTTCCATAAACAGCATGTGTTTAACAGAAAGAAGACATGCTGTTAGTTTCTGTGCCTTTTAAAAAAAGCTCTATTTATCCACACGTGTTCCAGATCTTATCACGTTGTCGGGTCTGTTATGGCATCAGTTCGGATCTCCAGGTCGACTGCAATTAACGGAGATTCCCTTACAGTTATCGCCGTGTCATCAAACGCCGTTTATTATCGGAGGTGTTACGTAATCAGGTTAAACGAATGCCAATCTATTGAATTTGATGACATTTAAACTAAGACAATAGTGTTTAAAACACTACCTACAATGCACATTATCATGACCTTCAGGAAAAGGAAAAAAGCAGAGCAGTAAAGTACCGTCTGAGAGAGGATCAGTACCTGGGGCTTTATTTCTTAATCATGAGAAGGTAGTTTTCATGAGCAGAGCGCAAAGAAAAAAAATGATAGTATATTCAAGATTCACGGTCCAGCACAGCAGCATACATATACTATCCATTTCATTGTTCACAGGAGACCGTTGCTAGGGTTGCATTGCGCTATTGTCTCATATTTCAACCTTAATAAAAAAATCTCTTATTCCAAAGAGTAAAAACGGAGGGCAATGCAATCGTATCTGTGCACAATTACAGCTCCCCTACTGTTGTTCATTTGGGTTCTTTGTGTATCCGGATGGAGATAATCATTTTAAACAGAGTATGAGCTCTCACTGTTTTTGTACTTATGTACATTTGTGTGTGTGTGTGTGTTACCAGAGGCAAGGCAGCAACAGCTGTGTTTAATAGTGACCAAGCCGCCAAGGCCACAGCTGGACCGAAGCCACAGTTACAGAAATCAACCCCAAAATTGCTGCAACCCTGATGAGACATACAGTAACACAGCATAGGAATAACCATCATATACTTCTATCATAATGTTCTTAGCCCTTATACACTTTTACACACAATTAATTCACAACTTGACACACAGTGCTGAGCTGCATCTCAAATTAATCTTCAGATTCCCAGCTTTCAGATAATGTACACCATTTCTATGTGACATTTACTGCTGACCTGCTATCTCCCCCTAAAGACCCCCTGTACGCCCCTAAAAAAAAGGACAAAATATGGGTCTGTGTGGGTCTCAAAGGGTTAATGCTCTTCTCTAGTCAAAAGTTCATGTTCAAGAGCTTTTTGTCTGCTGGTCCTGAAAAGACTTGATTTTATTGCACTGAACTATCTCTCACTGTGTGTTCGCCATTTCAACGGTTTACAAGCAACGGCCTGCGTAAATGTGTGTAGTCTGAGTGTGAGAGAGAGACGAGGAGAACAGAAGGAGAGAAGGAAAGGGTGAGAAACAGAGTGCTTGTAGCAGGTTGCAGTGCTTTTGTTGTCATTTGAGGCTGTTTCACATCTTGTTTTTTTGTTGTTCATTTGGGAATGGAGGGCTAGAAGCTTTCCATTCAAATAAAGACAAAGCAATGAGACAGCTCAAAGTACTAATGCTCAACCAAATTTGAGCCCAAATTGTGACTAATGTCGGTGTAAACTGTGTCGGCGATCTAATTGCTTCCTTGTTATTTCATTACTTTTATTTTATGATCCTCATTCCTGATTCAAGCACCGGGTTTTGAACAGTTTTGAATTGTTTTGTTACAGACAGACAAAAAGGAAAAATGTGAACGACTGCTCTGTTCTGAGCGTTGAATTGCATCTTTGATGCATGATTGACAGGTAATTCATCGAAATAGTTTGTTAAGAGTTGAGAGAAGGCGACCTGCCAGTCCTCTTAAAAGAGAAACCTGTGGATGTGACTAGACTGTCACCGAAAAAAATAACAAAGAACTTATTCAAAGCGAGGACGAAAAGCAATATTTAAATGCAGCGTGCATTTCAGCCAGAGCCGGGTACAAAAGAAACGGAGCTGGTTAAAAACATTTAGTGCGGGACACGGCACGGCAGCTCAATTTTCAGAAATTTCGTGGAGCTGAACAACATGTGAATGTTTTTTTTGTGAATTGACCTGGTACCATATTTTGAACCTCAACATATTTTATTAGCTGTGGCTTTGGGCAGACATGTACTGTTACAGTAAACAGACTGCTGGTGCCATCCACTTCCTGCCTCAAACACACACAATAAAACACAGACCTTGTTTAGCCGTTGCATTGCGATGTGGATATGCATGTGACGTGTAAGTTGGTTTAAAAGTTTGGGTTGTCAAAGTTCATCTGGCATTCTGCTTATGGCTCTGTTAACTCTCGTTTGCAAAGTCTTGTTTTATTTGCATCTAATAGAAACACCCCCACACCCTCGACACGAGCCAGAATAAACTGTGACGAGCTTAACGTTTTGTGTAACTTATGATACTTTTGTCGTACATTATATACTACAAAATACCACAGTATATCACACATATAGAAATGTACTACTGTAGATCTGGTTCCCTGTACCTTAAACCAGATTTTAAAAAGGGAGTTTTTCACATTTCTCCCTATGAATGAAGAATGAATGTCTCTGAACAGATTACTAACCTTGTCCCATTTGCCTTCTGTCATAAATTTACTTCATCAGACATGTGGCTAATACAAATGTAGCTGATGTACTTCTGCTTGCTCTTGGCAGGCTGAGAAACCATCTGTCTGTCCTCTTTGATACTTCATGTGACAGTTTAATTTGTTTTTTACTACAGTATATAGCCAATCACATGCAGATAGTGTCGCCGATTATGGTATCTTAATGTTTTCTGCTGTCAGACGACTACACAAGTGTAAAAAAAAGGAGATTTGATTTAAGATTAATCCCAGTCAATTATCATTGGTTTATAAGACCCAAACGCCTCTGAGCCCTACTGTTGTGAAGCAGGCATAAATGAAGTGGTGAGTAAAAGGAGGAAAGCCTCACCTTCATGTTCTCTCCGAGCGATGTCTGAGGGCCCTCCTCCAGTGGGATTGGCCTGCTAACTGCTAACCAGGAGAAGTTCTTGTCCTCTGGTATAAGGAAACAAGAGGATGAGAGTATGAGTGTTGGGGATGAAAATGCAGTGAGAAAAAAAAGAGCAAGACAATGGAAAAAAAAGAGTCTTCACTCAGGAGAGTGGTGTTTATATCTATGGGTGAATACATAAAGTTGGTTGAGCGTGAGAAAGAAGCTCGCAGTGAAAACGCGGCGCACACCGGGAAGCTGAGACAGACCTCGGGGCTCTCGGAAAGCTCAGAAATCAACGAAGGGTGGATAATCTACACACCGAGACTATTGTGGGAAAAGTGCCTCTGCTCTCGGTGTGTTGAAGTGATAGAATGGGCAGTTCTCTACGGCCCATTTACATGTAGGGGGAGGGAAATGGACTCGGGTGTAGGTGGGCCGTAGCAAACTACAGAGACAATAGGCATTCTGCAATTTATATCCAGGTAACTGTACATTAAATCCGATACAGGGAGAGAGCGTAAGGGCCGTGTAAAAGCGTCTCCAGACCTTTTACTAATGCACAAAAAGTGCACTTTATGCACATGTGAAAACAGGCATATAATGATTAGCTGAATAGAGGAAGTGATTAAATAGATCAAAAGCACACATCGAAAGCAGGAATGCGCACACACACACAAATATGCATAGAAGCGGAAGGGGTGTATTGATTTGACTAATTTCAATGTGCTGAGTCGCGATGAAACACCTGCCCCAGACACAAGCGCAGCTGTTTGTCTTGGCAACAACATTGCAACCCTGTAACCCCCCATGACCCTAATCCATCATCCTGCACACACACACATATACGTACACATGCTGCCAGCGGACCCCTTTTCCCAAGACCTTTAGTGATGTGTCAGATGAGCGGGGGAGGGAGTGTGTGAGCAAGAGTCCCTGCAGGGTTCAGGTCTTCACCTTCATGACTTCACTCTGGAAATACACACACAGAGATAGTCATACACAGAATACATATGCATACATACTGTATGTGCTGAAAACATAAGGGACACACACACATACAGTATGAATATGTACACACACATAAATATATACAGTGTAGTACATCCACGCATGCATTTCACACAGTCAACTCATCCATCTTTGATTATGTTATTCAGATAAGACGTCAAATGACCTGCTGTCATGGCAGCTCTGAATGACAATGAGGGGGCGTTTCCTCATGTTGGGCTCCGCTGGGAGAGCAAAGGCCCCCAACGCAGATAAATTACATATGTGTACACGCACACACACATATACACCGTGTAGCATTGCAAGCTCATTTATCTGGAAGACAGATACTAACTACGTATTTAATGTCAAATTTATGGACACACACATCCACGTGGACAGGCTGTCTAGACGCAACACTAATTTGATGCACTTTGGTTTCAGGCGGTGGACAGCGGCCATTAGTCCATAAGGAGGAGCTCGAGATTTCAGCGCTGCGTGCTGCATGAGTATGTGTGCTGTATGGTGTTTGAGGTATACATTTTTTGCAGCTTTTGAAGATGTTACTTTTACTGAGGGCTGTCAATCCATTAAAATATTTAATCCTGATTATTCGCATGATTTTTATCTCTTCAAAATGTACCTTAAAGGGAGATTTGTCAAGTATTTAATACTCTTATCAACATGGAAGTGGACAAATATGCTGTGCAAATGTATGTATAAATGTATTATTGGAAATCAATTAACAACACAAATCGATGATAGATATTGTCCATAAACCCTCACAGGTACTGCATTTAGCATAAAAAAATATGCTCAAATCATAACAACAATAGCTGTCAGTGTGTCAGTGTGCTGACTTGACTATGACTTGCCCCAAACTGCATGTGATTATCATAAAGTGGGCATGTCTGTAAAGGGGAGACTTGTGGGTACCCATAGAACCCATTTACATTCACATATCTTGGGGTCAAAGGTCAACCTCCTCCGTGACAAGCCAGTATGACATGGTTGGGCAATGGACTCCTTAGGTGTTCTGGTTTCATATGATACCAGTACATTCACTCTAGCTTTAAAACTGAGCTCGCTACAACCTAAAAATTGCAAGTTGCATTACTGCATTAAAGAAATAAGTGGTCTTAAAACATATTTGCATTAACTTCAACATCCCTGCTTTTACTATTTATCAGTTATTAATTACTTTAATAAACTTATTTTGTACTTTGTAATTTTTGTTTTCCTTTATCAATTTTAAGAGACAATGTTAAAGTCGAGATGATCACATCCCTGGTCATATTGTGCACCTATATTTAACAATATATACCAAAAGAATTACAACAAATATTCTGTTTCACTGGGACTTTAAACCAGAAGAAAATGCATATTCAGGTTTACTATCTTTTTTAGTCTTTTAGCACCAACTCTGCTACGCAATTTTTATCTTAATTCTGACAACATGTTGAGTAGTTTAGACGCCGCTCAGCCACATGACAGATGGCTGACTATCTATGACAACAATTAGTTTAAACAAAGAAACTGTCTGTGGCCAATTTATCCACAAACAATGATGCTTTTATGCGAACGAGATGATATACGATGATGATAATGGACTACACTGATGTGGCTGGATACTGGTGGGTGTGATGTTTTGCATACATATGCATGTGTGAAAGCTGATTCCTGTCCTATCTGACAACTGTGTACAGCAACCCATTATTACTTGAAAAATGACAAAAAATATGACAAAACACCCTTGTCTGGGTGTGTGTGTGTGTGTGTAACGGAGGAGATATTTTATCCTGGCTCACAGGGCAAGGCACTGACTCACAGGGAAGAACAAGATAGATTCTCAACCACGGAGCATTTATCTCTATTACTTCCAGCAACACCAGGCATCTAAATTCTACTGATGACAGCCCAGGGATTTTATACCAGTTATCAGCATGATCCTCTCATATCAAACGGTTATCGCCCTCCTTTCTCAAAGTTGGTTATTCTTTTTCAACAGAAAGTAGAGGATGGTCTTCCAACCTTGCTCTTTAGAAACAAAGCAGCCTTATTTACTCCTAAATTTGGCAGTGATGCCTGCCCGAGTCTCTTGACATCCCCTTCCCACTTGTGCTCGGCATTGTCAAGGACTGAGCACCTCAAAAATCAAGCACATAACAAGATGGTGGCTTTGAACTAAGGCCTAGCTTAATCCCACTGAAGCCACTGTTTTATCTACGAGTGTGACCTTTTGAAGGACTACAACTATTCCTCTGTGTTTTGGAACAGTCACCGATGTTAGTTCACGTGCATTACTCTTAAATTGCGTCACAAGTATGCTCACGGTCATCTTAAAAGGTCACAAACAAACATGGATACAATACAATTACATACAACAATACTACATGTACACATTCACCTACACGCAGCTCATCGCAGCAAGATTATTATTACCCATTATGTTTCATTTTGGGTAATTACTCATTGCCCTTGGCCTACTAAAAGCTCATCATCTTGTGTAACCCCCTGAAGGCTCGTGGCTGTGTGTTTTGCATTCTTCCTGCATTAGTAAGAAACAAGGTTGAGACCAAGTCATTGTTTTTCAAGTCACAAGTTAGTCTCAAGTCTTTGCACTCAAGTCCCAAGACAGGACAGGCAAAGTTTAAGTACTGGTACTTGGGACTTCCGAGTCAAGTCCCAAGTACCAGAACCTAAACTTTGAGTTTTGAGTTCTAAACAAGTCATAATGGGCTCTTCAAACGTAAAGCGTTTCGTTTTAACGCCACTACTTTCTTTAACGCATTAATGCAACTTACGATTTTTAGGTTGTAGCTGGCAGTTTTAAAGCTAGAGAGAAGTTACTGACTTCATATGAAACTACATAAAAAGGAGGAATCCATTGGTATCAATCACGTCATACTAGCTTGTCGAGGTGGAGGTTAAATAATGCTCCAAACATGCGCTACATTTTGGCGAGGAAAAACAGGAATGACCATTTTCAAAGGGGTCCCTTGACCTCTGACCTCAAGATATGTGAATGTAAATGGGTTCTATGGATACCCACGAGTCTCCCCTTTACAGACATGCTCACTTTATGATAATCACATGCAGTTTTGGGGCAAGTCATAGTCAAGTCAGCACACTGACACACTGACAGCTGTTGTTGCCTGTTAGACTGCAGTTTGCCATGTTGTGATCTGAGCATATTGTTTATGCTAAATGCAGTACCTGTGAGGGTTTCTGGACTATATTTGTCATTTCTTAAGATATCAGCTTCAGTTGTGGTAGTCTGTGAAAAAAACTCTCTCTTGTGGACTTTACTCCACTAACAGAATTATAGTTACATTGGCTCCATTAGAAAAGCATCAGTGTCACATGTTGGTCTAAATGCTGGGTGTTGTAGTTTTAAAGGTGAAATTTAATGATGCCCAACACCATTGTTTTGATCCAAAAAAAAGCTTGTGACAACTCTTATTAGTCTAATAATAGTCCTGACACTCACCAGGCCACGAAGGTCACTGCTCCCCATATGGGAGGAAACAACGAAGAAAACAGAAAACAAGAAAAAAATGTCATCGTCCTTTAGAAGATAAACAGCACTACCTGTTGTAATCATTGTGCCAGGTGGTGTTTCGACGTCCGGGATGCCCGTGCCAACAAAGTGCAGGAACTGTGGGCAGCGGTGGAAGTTGCTCTGTATCTCCAGCAGGCATCGGGTGACCTCTGGCCCCTAATGCCTGCCAAAGCACGGCGGGGCCCCTCAGCTGACCCAGACATGTGGCCAAGAGAATGATATCCCACCTGACAAAGCGGTTATGGAGAGACAGGTTAAGATAAGGGCAAGTATGAAAAAGATGGTAAGTAGCAACACTGCTCTGCATGGCATAATGTAGCATAATCCATGTAAAATAGCTGCAGGTGGATCATAGAGATGAAGTGGAAGGGAGAAAAGGCGGATAGGAAGGAATAAACACATGAAGATAATGTATGTATGTGATAAGGATTGAGAGAAAGAATACTGTATGGTCTGAAGACTAAATGTATTCAAGGTCACATCCCATGGATTTGTAAAGGAGGATATCTGCATTCAAGGATATCTTCAGTCCAAGTCCACCGGGAGGCTTGGTCAACAATAGCAGTGATAGCGGGCGGATGTGAAATACATGAATGGAATGGGAGAATAAAATGGGAAGAAGCAAAGGTTAAGCTAAAACATGTTAAAGGTCATAGACGCGCCAATTTGTGAGGGCGGTGGTGAATGGAGCTGCATCATAACCCTGCAATCAATTATATCAAACATTTTCTTTTTTTGTTGCAAAGAGCAAACGGTCATTTACAAAGGCTTAGCGCTGTGTAATGGTAAGAATCTGGCGATACGACACGTATCATGATACAGGGGTAACGATATATTGCGATTAGGGCTGTCAAAGTTGACGTGATAGTTACACATTAATGCAAATTCGTTTTAACGCCACTAATTTCTTTAAGACAATAACGCAACTTGATTTTTAGGTTGTAGGGGTAGGGGTTTTAGGGGTCCCTTGACCTCTGACCTCCAGATATGTGAATGTAAATGGGTTCTATGGGTACCAACGAGTCTCCCCTTTACAGACATGCTCACTTTATGGTAATCACATGCAGTTGGGGGCAAGTCATAGTCAAGTCAGCACACTGACACACTGACAGCTGTTGTTGCCTGTTGAGTTTGCCATGTTATGATTTGAGCATATTTTCTATGCTAAATGCAGTGCCTGTGAGGGTTTCTGGACAATATTTGTCATTGTTTTGTGTTGTTAATTGATTTCCAATAATAAATATATACATACATTTGCATAAAGCAGCATATTTGTACACTCCCATGTTGATAAGAGCATTAAATACTTGACAAATCTCCCTTTAAGGTACATTTTTCAGATAAAAAATATGTGATTAACCGCGATTTTAATCAATTGACAGCCCTAGTTTTCACTTAGTTTACGCAGTGAAGCCCTACAAGTGGAGCGTTGCAGGACAAGAGACGGCACCACAGCAATGTCATGACTAACAAAAGGAGAGGAGGCAGCCAAACAAAACAGACAATGCATTCCCACAGGAGAGATGACAGATAGCCACAGTTTGTATGACAAAAAGGTAAAGGCATGGGTAAACTGCTGAGGAGATAAGAAGGAAACATCAAGCATTCAGACAGTGTTTCAGATATATTCAGGAGTGTGACACAGGTGGCAGAAGCAGCATGAAGACGTGAGATGAAGTTGATGGCATTGAAGACGTCGGGGACATCTATTTCAACAGCATCGGCTTGCAGAATTGAGGATGTGGACTTATGTACTGTGTGTTCAGGTGTGTGTTGTTTGTGTGAGAGAGCAATTCACCTCAAGCTGGTCTCTAAACCTTTGAAAAGAAGGCATCAACCAGAGCAAAACTGCTGGTTTGGTCCAGGGCCGAGCCTTTGGAGAATACCTGATGGAAACACAGATGAAAGAGAGAAAGAGAGAGACAGATGGAGAGAGAAAAGAAGTGGGAGCAGAGAGACCGATAAAGAAATAATGAGAATGTTACACTGACAAGAGACACGCACAACAAAAGTAAATAGAGAGTGAAGGAGAAAGAGCAGCACAAAAAGTCAAGCTGTCTTTCAAACAGATGAGCACCTCAGCATTTTAGAGCCGGGTCTCCAGCTGTCACAGGATTGTAAGGCGCACAAAAACAAAACCCAGGCTGTCACAGTGGCAAACCGCCATCCATACAGGCTGAGGGATAAAGGTCAGAAAATGATCTGTCATTGGCATAATTGCATCCGCTGAAGTTGTGTATCGGTGGCCTGGCGTTGCTCAGATTGCTTTTTCACACTTCATTCTTCCCCTGATGGAAAGGTAATCCAGGAGACACAAATGTTTATAGCTGCTGCTCACAGTGGAAATGGGAAGCAGAGAGAGGGAGAGATGGACATCAGGTGAAGTCAAGGTGAAACGGGCATGTGACGTCAGCAAGTTAATACACTCCTAAATACATCCAAATAAAAGGGACGATTCGTTACTGAGCTTACAGTAACTCATGCAACTAAACAGGCTGTTCTCATACACTGTTCGTAGCTATACCTACAAAAAGTAAGGCAATTCGTATATACCCCACAAACTCAATGCGTATGTAATCCATGTAACTGTGAACCAGGAAATATAAAGAGCTACAAATGCCACGTAAAGGAGGAGGTCAGGGTGGACGGGTGGATCAAAATACACCGGAATTTCGCCCAGGAGACTGGTGTTCGTACGCCATGTGAAACCAGAAGTCAACGTTGATTTAAACGCCACTTCCGCAGTTATTTTAACCCAAACCAAAAACTTTTCCTAAACCTAACTAAGTAGTTTTGTTCCCGAGACCTAACCAAGTAGTTTTGCAGCCAAAACCTTACCAAGTCGATCCTGACCTAAACCTAACTAAGAGGTTTTGTCACCTAAACCTAACTAAGAGGTTTTGTCACCTAAACCTAACTAAGTTGATCTTTTCCTAAACCTAACCAAGTAGTTTTGTTCCCGAGACCTAACCAAAGTAGTTTTGCTGCCGAAACCTTACCAAGTTGATCCTGTCCTAAACCCAACTAAGTGGTTTTGCGGCCAAAACCTAACCAAGTAGTTTTGCTGCCGAAACCTTACCAAGTCAATCCTGACCTAAACCTAACCAAGTACTTTTGTTGCCTAAACCTAACCAAGTAGTTTTGTTCCCGAGACCTAACCAAGTAGTTTTGTTCCCGAGACCTAACCAAGTAGTTTTGCAGCCAAAAGCAAACCAAGTAGTTTTGTTGCCGAAACCTTACTAAGTCAATCCTGTCCTAAACCTAACTAAGTGGTTTTGTAACCTAAACCTAACTAAGTTGATCTTTTCCTAAACCTAACAAAGTGGTTTTGTTGCCAAACCTAACCAAGCTGATCTTTTCTTAAACCTAACCAAGTAGTTTTGTTGCCTAAACCTATCCAAATTAGATGAGATATCACGCAAACTGTTGTATGTTGAATTAAACATGATGAACACACCGTAATGGGAATCTAGTTGATAACCTTTTGCTTTTAAATGTTTTCTTCACAAACCAGGACTGCCTGTGTAGGCAATGCTGAAGGATTGATTAATTTTTTTATGTTCTGTTCAACCTGGGGGGACTTTATTTCCCCGCAGGGAAGACCAAGAAAAGGAATTTTTCTGACACAGAAATCGAGGTGCCTGTGGGTGAGGTGATCACTGAACACTTGTTCCCTCCTAATTCTACCATTCAGGTAATCCTCACAGTGCTGGTACAGCCGTCACACAGCATTACGTATTATGAATATTACCACAATATTTATATGTTTACAGCAATCAGACTGATAGCTTCCAATAGGATCGTGTCAATCAGTGGCATCCACCACCCTGGGATATCGTTTGAAAATGCAAGTTTGATAGGTGAACACAATTTACAATTGGCCGGTATGATGATTATGGTCATAATGATAATGAGGGTATACAGTAGAGCGTAATGATTGTGCAAGACCTGTCACTGGCTTTATTTCCAGACTTTGCTAAGTTACACAATCCATATGTGCAGGTGAGGTAACTGGGGAGGGCTGAGTGTGTGTGGCGCGCCGTGGTGATGAATAAGTGGATCTATAAGTATGAAGTGACATTAAATGTGTGAGAGGAATCATTAAAAGTATAATGGCTCTCAAATTTAATTTCTACAATCTGGCTTCAATTCACCACCTCACAATGTGCGTCGCCAATTTCCCCTGTCTCCTTAATGTCTAAACGCATGGGTCCGTACAGGTGCGCACATTTTCCAGTCAAGTTTGTTTTTATAGATCTCAACTTTTGCGTGGGGTGAGACTCTTTCAGGCTCAGTTTTGTTCATACGCAATGGGTATAAACGAGACCCCAGGTCACTTCGGCTGGTTACTGGTTCCCATTAACCAGCATCTTCCTGACACACTGCTATTCTAGTCATACATCATCATCATCGTCACAGTTTCACCCTCTTCCCACCTGTCTTTACCTCCTTGTCTGTCATGTTGACATTCCCTGTTTGTCATCGTCCATTTACACTGTTGCAAACATAATACTCGTCGTCATGGTCACCATCCTCATCATTATTGTTGAAATCTTTTTCCATTATCCGCCTCCATGATGGGGAGTCAACATGGTCCTCTGGTCTCTGTCTCGCTGTTCTACACGCTCTCTTTCTGCCTCCTTGTTGTGTTTTCTTTTATGTGTTTCCACAGGTACTGTATGCTCAAAATAAGCTATTACAGCTGAGGGATGGAGTTATCTACTTGAGCTCAGGTATAAGTAAATAGTTTTCTCTCTTTGACCTCAATGCAAAAAAAGAAAAACAATAAAAACACAAGTACATCTAAATAAAAAAAAACCCATGGCACACAAGTACAAAGTAAATCAAATAAATGGGTATGAACTACATGCAAATCTGAATCTGCCCCTGCATATTCCTAAATACATAATGAAACTACCACAGACTGACACAAAACAGATTTGGGGCGAGACTGCAATACAGTTCAAAAAGTTTTTGTTCTGGGTCTACAGGCAAAATATAATAAAAGTTGCCATATGTTGTCTGCTCTGTTCATTGTACTTGATGGGTATTTGGCAGAGTACATGCACAATGTACAGAGTCAGGAGTCCATAGGCACCCAAGCAGATAATTTTTGCCCCAGGGCCCCAACAGATTTGATGACTCAAGTAATTAAAGGTGCTAAATTCGATATCAAGAGCATTAATATAGCTTTTTATATGCATATGGTGGTGACGTTCTTTATACCATTGACAATTTTCCTGTTATGATTTGAGGCTATATACAAATAAATTGAATTGAATTTCCTAAAATTCGATTTTTAAAAAGCGTGATATATCACCTTGCTTACTGTATCGCAATATATTGAATGATACGTATCGTATCGCCAGATCCCTGCCAATACACAGCCCTAGTTAGCACTGTTGGCACCCAATTTAGCACCTTTAATCGTAATTCATTTAATAAATGTATATGTTAAAAAAAGAAAATAAAAACTAAACCATACACATTGTGTGTTAACACCAGACGTCAGCATTTTTTTCAGGAAACCGATGACTTTACTAAGTGTAATATAATTAATATAAGTGTAATCAAACAGTCAATTTGAGTTGTTATGTTTAAAGCAGTGTTGCATGATTCACTTTATAGTCAAATGGGTTGTTTATCATTTCTTTGCTAATAAACCGCTTCAGTAGATAAACTAGTTAATCTGGAGCATATACAGAAACACACAGCCATATAAGCGTTCTGCACATACAGTATATTCTAGGTGGAGGTATGAACGATGGGGTTTTACATTTCATTTGGACTGTAGAGAATGGTATTATGAAAATGTGCAGGAGAAATGAAACAAGGAGACGGGGATAGGGTCCACATCTGTGACTGCGTCTCTAACTGCAGATGAAAGGAAGTCGTTTGAAGTTGATGTGGTGCTATTTCTCCAATGACTCAGATTAAACACTGATGCCTGTGCCGAGCAGCACATTCATCACTTCAATGATACTTTTAGTGGCCGTTCCCCTGCTCAGGCGGAAATTAACAGCACTCTGGTGCCCGGTGTGTGCGTAAAAACCTGCTCACTTACTCACATACACACTCACACCTGTATGTGCACACAAATAAATGTCCAATTCTGCTCAAATACAAAGACATGCAGGTGTTTTGGGGTATGTATGTAAAGGCTGTGGGTTTCATTGGTTCTATTCTTTTCCACTCGGGGTACAAAAAATAATGCTTTTTTTAAACTGTGGTCTCTTTTAACTCATCAGACTCATTCACCGGAGGAGAACAAGACTCTTAAATTATGCCATTAAAACATTATGATGTATCATTCATTTACCAGGTTGATTATAATTTAAATGACAGATGATACTTGTGAAAAATGTTAACCTTGTTATGGAGAAAGATAATGACTACTTGCCTGAATTTTCATCATAGGGGTCGAAATAGTGACTTTATGTATGCAGGAGGGAGGCTATGGCAAAAACGTTCATTAAAGGGCCAGTGTGTAGGAGAGGCATGAAGGAAAACTACGGTGGCCAATGCGAAAACGCGAACGGCCCTATCTAGAGCCAGTGTTTGGTTTGTCCATTCTGGGCTACTGTAGAAACATTGGACTGTATATAAGAAGTGGATGTAGCCACCGTGACGTCACCCATTGGTTTGTGGACTGCCGTTTTGAAGCCTTGAGTTCGGCATTTTGGCCGTCGCTATGTTGAATTTTTTCAACCAGAAGTGACACGAGAGGGTGGAGCTCAGTACAACCAAACACTGAATAAAGCATTTCCAGGTAAAAAGCAAAAAAGTTATAATTAACTTTCATGAGCTGGAAAACACACTGTGAAAGGGTTAAAGTTCTACGACAACTCCCAGACCGGACAACGCAGTGGTTGTCAATCACAAGGTAGCCACGCCCTAAAGCATCCCCTGCTTTATGGTTTATTTGACTCTAAATGGGACCATAATTTACTAAATGAACATCATGCTGTATTGAAAAAGACTTGAAACTAGCGATTGAGACCATAAACTCATGTTAACAATGTTTACTGAGGTAATAAATCAAGTGAGAAGTAGGCTCATTTTCTCATAGACTTCTATCAGACTTCTTTTTGCAACCAGAGGAGTCGCCCCCCTCTGGCTGTTAGAAAGAATGACAGTTCAAGGCACTTCAGCATTGCTTCACTTCTCAGTCCCCGAGGTTCCCCTTTGGTGGCCGGCTCCGTGAAGAGGACCCGTTCTCAATGCTACAAACTGCTCCTTTAAACTACAGGAAAAAAAATCAAAACTGAATTCTTTATACTTTTAATTACATTTGAACCATAACCTTCAAAATAAAAGTAGTAAAAGAAACTAGTAGTAAAAAAACTACAGTTTAGAGACTGTTGATTCACCTTATTCTGACAGCTACCTTTTTATGTCGTTGTATTATGGTTATATCAGCTTAAAATCAAAGCTTTTTCCTGCATCTGCAAATTAAACAATTTTCGTGTTTATTCATGTATGCTAGCTGATTTGTGATATATATATTAAACGCTGCTCACAGTAGTGTCGGGCTCAGAATACGGCTGTTTGGTCTGGTTAGGTGTAGAAAGAAGCCTGACCTCTAGGGGTCTCTATTGGGGTTTTAAGAATCAAATAACATATTTCCATTTCTAACAAATGATGTGTTGATGTGGGGTTGGGGGTTTCAGTATTTATGTATAGTATGTGTGTGCACTATAAATCCATCTGTGCACTCAGAACATGCAGTACTTAGCAGAGAAGTTGGCTATGCAGGTCTGAATCAGTGTAATTTGATCGGTGTGGCTGTAACCTCATGGGATAAATACCCAATAAAAGACATTTTGGAGACTGGATAAGCGTAAATCCATCCAATTTGGGGCCTAATTAAGTGGGACTTACATAGCACACTGGGACAGTCGGTTATAAGGGACAGAAAAATGACCGGAGGCATCAACGTCTCTGCTGTCTCAGGGGAGCACTAGATCCAATAAGGATGGAAATAAAAGAGGGGTCACCGTGGCTTACTTTAGTATGGAAGCACATCATCAGAACACACACACGGCAAGCGTGCACATGCTCTAGCACAAAGACAGACACGATGCCATATGGCAAAAGAAAGAGATCTTAGAGTGAGTCAAAGGTGCAGAATTAAAGCACTAAGTGATTTTTAGCCAAGTCCAGAGGCATCACAGCCGCTGACTGACCCTTAACCCCTTAGCAAGGGGTCAAATAATAATTCCCCCTTTCAGAATAAGAAAACCGCAAGACAAATATTCCTTTACATTGAGAAACAGATCATCCCTATTATTTTTTATATCACCCTACATTATCCCATCATAAGCTACAGCAGCTATTAAACTGACTTTAATATCATATTTCCCACTGGCATAAAAGCACAGCGTGTTGCTTCCGCTATAAACAGCCGCGGCTGCACACAAACATAAACTCCTGTGATAAGCGCTATCTCCCGATCATAAAAAGTGTTAGGGCGGGGGTGGTGGAGGGGGGGAATGTGGCCGCTCCCATATGGACAAAGATATACACGAGTCACGTCAGGCCACAAAACAAATTAGTCTCTGTCAGAATCCCTTCAGATGTCTTCCTGTGCATTTCACGGCCGGGGCGAAAAAATAAAGACCTCCTGCGATAGGGAGACAGAGAGTCATATCGGGAGGTCATCTGTGCTTCAAAAGGGAGATATATTAAATTCATTCATCTCAGTCAGTGGGAGTGCCAGTACTGTGGCTTCCATGTGATGAGGGATAGAGAGATCTCCCCCTTCTCATTCGGCCCTGCCTGGCTCATCGCCTTCTGAGCCATTGTCTGGGAAAATATCCCCCTGTAATAGAGCCAATGATTAAATAAAGACAGAGAGAGGTGTGTGTGCATGACTGTATTTGCGTGAGGGCCTTGCTTGGATGCACATGCAAAGAACGCGGGGAATAGCCGGCGCTTGGAAGTGGACTAAAAGGAAAAAAAAGGGAAAAGAGGAGGAGGAGGGCGGTGAAAAAAAAAGGGTTGAAAACGAGGGAGACATTGATGGAGGGAACAGCGGAGAGGGAAAGAGAGGAAGGGAGAGGCCACCAGGAGGACAGAGAGGAGGGAGGGCAGACTTGGGCTAACCTCACATTTATCATATGTCACCACGCCATGCTTATACAACACTTACATTCACATACAACATAGATCTAGTAACTCACACACACACTACCCCCCCTACACACACACACAGAAACAAACTATATCATCTAACACCCCCGAGGGTTATATAAACTAAATAAACTGCTCAGTGTGGCACATACTGTATAGCCTAATATAAACACATACAGTAAAGGAGAGGTTGCACAAGAGCAGAGAAGCTAACAGTGATTCATAGCATGGCGAAGTCTCAACTTTGATCGATCTGCGAGTGTGTTTTGCACTCCCGCGTCTCCTTGAGTCGTTAAATTGGCTGTTGAGTGAGAGACGGAGAGCGGGAGGAGAGACACGAGGAGGAAGGTGAAGGAGACGAGACGAGCGGGAGAGGAGAGGAAGGCGAGAGAAACAAAAGGAAAGCGGAGACAGAAGTGAGGGGATGAACAGGAGAAGTAGTTTGAGCCAGATGGAGGGCTCAACACCTGGTTTATTACCTCATGAAGGCGAGGCGTTGTGTGATGAGGCCGAAAGCTGTTGTGTCTCTGCAGCTCCGACAGGACTCTGCATGGATCATCAGCACTGCTCCCTGAAAAGAAATCACAAAATACATACATTAGCGCCCATTTCCACAAAGTTATTTCATCTTGCGTCTATGATTACAGAGCAGGAATTCTTAACTGCTTTGTAGCCTAATGAAAATCGACTAAAGTGAGTTAAAATGTCAGTTCAGAAGAAATGGGCATTCATGCGTCAAAAAGATTTACTTAACTGCAATTACAGCCTGTTCTGCAGTGTTAATGTGTCCCAGAATCACTTTATTGCACTTAATACTGCGTGGGAGTGACCAATTTATCGCCACAGAAACATGTGAAAAAATTATGTGCTTTTAAGTGCAGGAAGGTGAGAAGGACGCGAGCGCTTCAGTCTGGCTACTGTGGTGCCGGTGACAGTTTGCCAGTAGACTTTCAATTTATGGCTTCATTTCTGCAGCTTATTCCATTTTGCCACAGAGGAGGGCTGCATTCCCCGGCTGATACCTAATTCTGTGACAAATTCAGAGATGGCGGGGATCCTTGGGGGACTAATAAATGGCTTTCCGAGCTGTCAGTATTGTTGTGTTGACATTGCATCTCGCCGCACCAATTTCCCTGGATCGTGCTTTCCGCAGCTGAGTGTATGTACGGGGTTCGGCTGTGTCAGAGCCGCTGAGGTGTATTCGGATGTAAAAGTCCTATTTTGCTTATTCATACTGCCTCCCTTTTATGCCCTCTTCTATAGCTTATCCGACACGACTTCTCTCATCTCTTCAACACAATCTTCCTCCCTCTCTCTATTTCACTGCCATTCTTCTCTCTTTCCATTTCATAACTATTTTCTTTTGGCACTGAACTGCTTGTCTCTTTTTATTTATTTTGCATGCATTTGCTATATTATATAAAGCTGGGGGGAAGGGCCATTGTAAGCACATGGCATGTGGCCTATTGCTCTGAGCCACCAGGACACACCACAGTCACACATTTTTACCCTTGTTGACTTCTCCCTTCTTCTTCTTCTTCTTCATTTTGTACTCCCTCCCTCCCTTCTGCTCTCTCTCTCTCTCTCTGCCCTGTGACTGAACTCAGTGTGTGGACTGACTGTGATATTGGCTGTGTGGGTGACAGGCTCACTGGTGTGATATCTGAAGGGGAGAAAAACAGATCCGCGTCTCTTTACTTAACACCCTCCCCTCCCTCGCCAGCTGCTGATGAAGGAAAGACTGACTGGAGATAGCGGGGAATGTTATATTTAATTTTTCAAAAGGTGGCTATCTTTCACCAAGAGCCTTTTTGAGTTCAGGGTCGCTTGGAAATTCCATAAATAACGAAAACTGATGCAAAAGGAAATAATTCCGATTCGGAGGGTTTCGGAAGTTGTGACTCTTTCTCCCACTTTCTGACTTATTTATCTCTCCTCCGCTACACGTCATTACATGGCATATCTATCAAGCTTTCTCACATACAAAGACAGTGATATATGACGATGATCCTCTCTCTGCATTCCTCTGATTGTGAGTAGACAAATAAACCTAACCTTCACTCTTAGTCAGCGATGCATTTAAACTACAGTTCAATGTACTAAGTTCAATGACTCAAACATCTTCTGATAACATAACTTAAACATTACTGTGCAACAGCTTTATCAAACACAGTGGCTCTCCAACAAAGTGATGCAACTAGGGCTGCTTCCTTTTAGTAGATTAGTCGAGTACTCGGCCATTTGGGTCTTAGTTGACTAAGGGGCCGTACATATGCTGCGTCTTTAGCGCGCTCAAATCCATTGTTGACAGGGCGCCGTGGTAGAGCGGGCATCCCATATACCAAGGCTGAGTCCTTACCGCAGCAGCCCGGGATAATAAAGGCAAAAACGGCCCAAAAAATAATCTTAATAATCTTAATCTTAAAAAAATCCATTGCGTTTGAGTGCGCCTGTCCATATGCTTAAATAATCAAATCATGACATGGCAAACTGCAGCCCAACAGGCAACAACAGCTGTCAGTGTGTCAGTGTGCTGACTTGACTATGACTTGCCCCAAACTGCATGTGATTATCATAAAGTGGGCATGTCTGTAAAGGGGAGACTCGTGGGTATCCATAGAACCCATTTTATTCACATATCTGGAGGTCAGAGGTCAAAGGACCTCTTTGAAAATGGCCATGACAGTTTTTCCTCGCCAAAATTTAGCGTGAGTTTGGAGCGTTATTTAGCCTCCTCCGCGACAAGCTAGTATGACGTGTTTTGGCAATGGACTCCTTAGGTGTTCTAGTCTCATGTGATGCCAGTATCTTCACTCTAGCTTTAAAACTGAGCCCGCTACAACCTAAAAAGTTGCATTAGTGGCGTTAAAATGAATTTGTGATAACGCATTATTATTAACTTTGACAGCCGTAATACTTATTAATATTATATTCTATTTCTGCCAATAGATCTCCCTTAATGTTATACACTGTTCCTTTAAATCAACTAATCGATTAGTTGACAAAATTGTATGCGTTAGTGTTAGTGGACTAAGAATTTATTTGCTCGAGGACAGCCCTAAATGCAACAATGACTGATTTTCTTATTTAAAAGTCCACTAGGGGGAGCAATTGATGCATTCGGCACATTGAGTGTGATCTTAAGGTGAGGAGCTTTCGATAGGAAGACCAAATAAAAACTGTCATTGGGTCACGACGTGGATCTCCTTGAATAGCTCCCCCTCCTCTCCTGCTGTCCTCATCCTGCCCCACCCCAACCTTAGCCATCGATCAGGAACTAAGCGCTGTCTTTAATTGGTTGGACGAGGTCGATTGCCCGTGCAGACAGCGAGAGGCCCGAAGGGGTATTGGGGAGCCTGGAATGTGTGTGTTTATGTGTGTGTGTGTGTGTGTGTGTGTGTATGCGAGTGTGCCAGCCAGTGAAAACACTGGGAGCCCTTCAGACTCTCACTTAGGGCAATCACAGTAATGAAGTGAAAATCTGTGGTTCAGAAAGCCACTGACCTACTGATTAACTGACAACTGAAGGAAACAAATAACTCCCTCTCACTGACCTGATAAAAAAATGCTTATTTTTTTGCCATATACTTGTTTTGTCATTTGTTGGGAATATCTGAATTGTGTGTTCAGTTTGTGTACTTCATGACTAGAACAGCTAGTTTATGTAAATCCATGCAGAGACAGCGAGACGAAGGTAACTAGCTGACAGGAAAAGCAGATGTTTGCAGTGATCCGCTGTCACTGCAGTGCTTTCCGTATCACTTTGAAGTAAGCAGGCACTCACATCTTTTGTCATTACACACAACTGTCCTATTATGCTATCATTTAGTGAGAAGAATGTGTCATTATTATCAATAGCATCAGTAGCAGAGGTAGTGCTGTGATATCTGCCGCTGTCACATTTTCCACAGAGGTGACGCGTTGAAGAACATAACAACAAAACAGGAGTAATCACAACTGCTTTTGTATTTCATACTGATGATGAAAGAGCACTCAGTAATTATTGTAGGGCTGTAGCATTCTTCATCATTTTTAAATGCAGATTAAAGACCTAATTAATAAAGAAAGCATTGTGACTGACACCACATAAGTCTCTATCTAAATACAACATGTTGGTAAGCTTGTCCTAGCAATAACCTCTAGCTCAAAGCTTTGCTTTCCCTTTTCTATTGTGATAAGAAGCACTTTTATCTGCTGTAAATTCGGCTGCTAATCTAAACTTCCACTTAACATTTTGTCTTGCATTTTCCACAGGCAGGAACTTATTCTATTCTACAATAAAAAGAAAAAAATACTGTGTCTCATGTAGAAAATTAAATTAAAATTAGTCCTAGAAAATGAGTTGAGGCTGGCTAATCCGACTCCCTGTGGCACCTTGTGTACTGATGGTAAACTGATCTCATGGATGATCTGATTGCTTCCAAACTTTTAGAGAGAACACAACAAAAAAAAAAGAGCAAAATCTAATTATTTAAGAATAAACACAGCTAATGAAAGTATTGAAATAATAAATCAACAGCGTAAGAAAGCTTCTGCATATGGTATTTACCCCGGCTGAACTGATCTGAGACTGGACTGGACGTGCATGTTAAACTTATCAACTTGAAATGCAGTGCAGCTGGGAACACACTAAACTATTTAAAATCCCATTGTAACCCCAATTTGGCTATTATGAGTTTCTAGATTATAGACTCTGCACTGGTCTGCACAAAACAGGGCCAAGGACAGTCAGCACACACACAAGTCTGACTGTAGATTCAAATAGAAATCTCTTGCTTCCCACATAAGGCTCAGGGCCAAATCCCCTCCAGATACTGTTTTAGAAAAGGATTCTGAAGCGTTGGAGGAGTCTCATGAACAGATACACTTCCAGTTGTAATAATTCATACCAACTCATTGTCTCATTTATTCATGAATTTTCAAAAGATTTGATTGGAAACAGGAGGCAACCTCTGGGGGTGTGAAAAGTGAAGCCAATGCTGAAGTGCCTTAAACTTGCATTCTTTCTAATAACCAGCAGGGGGCAACTCCTGTGGTTGCTAAAAGAAGTCTGATTGTATAGAAGTCTATGAGAAAATGAGCCTACTTCTCACTTGATTTATTACCTCAGTAAACATTGTAAACATGAGTTTAATGTCTCAATCTCTAGTTTCAAGTCTTCTTCAATACAGCATGATGTTCATTTAGTAAATTATGGTCCCATTTAGAGTCAAATAGACCATAAAGCAGGGGATGCTTTAGGGCGGGGCTCCCTTGTGATTGACAGGTCGCTACCACGGCGTTGTCCGGTCTGGGAGTTGTCCGTGTTTTCGTCTTGGAACTTTAACCCTTTCACGGTGTGTTTTCAGTTCATGAAAGTTAATTGGAACATTTTGATCGCCTAAAATGTCTTATTCAGCGCTCGGTTGTACTTAGCTCCAGCCTCTTGGGTCACTTGGCGACGGCCAAAAACCAAGATGACGACGGCCAAAATGCCGAACTCGAGGCTTCACAACGGCAGTCCACAAACCAATGGGTGATGTCCCGGTGACTACGTCCACTTCTTATATACAGTCCGTGGTTGAAAAGGTGGTGTCTTTTGCTCAGTTAAAGAGTGTTACTTCTAAATAAAGGTCATTGGCACTCTGGGTAGCATTTGAACTCATACCTGAGTCAGTCTGAATGAACCAGAGGGACAGTCTACGTGGTGCTGATGAGTAGTTTCTACTGTAAACTCACACCAGTCTGAGCCTTCACGCTTACGTCAAAAAAGCTAAAGATTTCAAATAGCTGGACAATTTGAATGTGATTTTGAAGTTTGTGCTGAAATGTAAATGCGGCACGTTTGTCTAGGACTGTAATTTGTTAAAGGTCAGCCATTAAATGAGGTGAGATTGGGATCTGGTGTATTTCGCAGCCTGATAAACTGTACTAGAAGATAAGAAAAGAAATCCACACTACAGCCAGTCCCATTGATTCACCATGGCTCCAACGGGGCTTATTTTGGGCTTACTTTCCAACTCTGCCTCAAATATCTATTTAATTTTACAGTTTTGTGAAAATGAAATTCAATTGAAGATAAATCCGCTCAACACAGCGAAAAATTAAGACCTCTAATTACTACATCCAATACTGCAAAATTCAAGTAATTAAACATTTTTCAGACTTTTTAAAAAGGAGCTCTCTCTCTCTCGTGTGTCGAGTCCATACGGGGGTGATATTGTACTTACTTGTGGTAAATCTGCCAGGCGAGCAGGTATATTTCCTTCCAAGCCACGCAGCACTGGATGCAGTCGCCGAGATCACGTAGCCCTTAAAGATCTTGTCCAGAGAGACGCTTTGGAAGCACGGGCGGATGATCTCATTACTCATCTGCAGCAACACAGCAGAAAACAAACACTGTCTCACACACTTGTCACAAATAATGAGCTTCGGGGGACCAAGTTACAGACACTGAGATTTACATTTATTACACGCTCAAGTGCTGAGCTATAATAACAAGTCACTGCTATACAAAACCCTGGATACGAAGGAGTCTTACAGTACGAAGTCATTAGCTACAAAAAGGGGACAAACAGCAAGCAAAACCAAGGTGTTAGCTTATTCATTACCCGCTCCAGAGCACACGTTCTGGTTTTTAGAAAGCTCAGCTCAAGTATTATACGGGTTACAGTGGACTGGCTCCTGGTGAAGTCTGGGTCTGGGTCCAGTAAGGTCCACTGAAGGACTCAACTTACTTAGTAAGTGCTTAGAGTGAAACAGAAAGCAAACATCAAAATAAAAAGAAACAGTGTAACCGGGTTATTATAGTAGACTAAAATGAAAATAAGCAGTGAAAAATATTTTTAATCAATTGAAACTAAATAAAACCTTTATTCTTTAAGAAAAACTAAACTGAAACAATATTGCCAAGGTAAGAAATGAATAAAAAATGAACACAAATTCATTTCAGTTTTAGTTTTGTAACTATATTATTATTATTATACCACCGTAAAAAGGAGACGGCATGAATTTCCATCAATTTTCGTAACTGAACTGAAGAAACTGAACTTGACTTGACCTTCAGACAGCGCTACATGTAAACCGCAATTTCATCACATCGGACTCTAAAGTAGCATGAAGATTAAACATTTAACATTATGGCCGCAGCCATTCCTAAACAGTTCTCCAAACATGTATTTTTTAAAAACTGACACTCAACTTAAACTATCAAATGCACTCTGAAAACTAAAAGTCAAAACTAAAATGAAATCTAATTGAAAATTCAAAACTAATATAACCTTTCAGTGTAATAAGCGACACTAAATCATTTCAGTCATGTACCATGTTTGTGTGTGTCGTAGGTTGAATCCAGCCACCAGCCTCTGTGTATTCGCTGTAATCCCAGTGAAAATGGAAATTCCATAAAAATAGTCATAAAGGAGTGAAAGGGATCATTCTACCACAGCTTGGATGTGGTACCCCTTGACTTTCACGCCAAAAGGTCACATATGGCGTGGACTTAAATTGACAGACCTTAAACTTACTTTACACTTGAGGCCTTGCCGTGTAACACTTTGCTTGAACTGAATATTTGATCACATTCATAAGCTTGAAGCCGCCACGTTGAAGTAGTTAGCCGCATATATCCCCTGCAGGTTTCGGTCTAACCGCCAGATGTGAGCCGAGCGGGGCTAGGCACATCTGTATCGATTCAAGAGTGGACGCTCGCACATGCGTGCTCACGTGGGCACGCATATACGTGTAGACATGCATATCGCATAAACACACACGTATCGCTCGTACACAAACACACTCAGGTGTGGTTTTATAACACAGAGTAAAGAAAGGTTTAAAGTGAGTGTAATTCAAGCAGGCGCACATTTCATAAAAGCCCCTATTTGATGTGCCGGGTGCCAGTCAAGCATGCCGTCTGTGAGAGACACACACACACACACACACACACACACACACACAGGTAGGAGGTTATAAGAGAGGAGGAAGTGAGGCGAAGGAAGGAGAGGGTGTAATTATTGAGGATGATGTGTATAGAGGCCTATGTGGAATGACAGCTTCCCTTTCATTTCTCTGATCACTGGTTTAATCCTGACAGAGCTACAGCGGGCCACGGAGCTGCTCTGTCTGCTCGCCTGCCTGGGCTCCAACACACTGCTTCTGTGTCTGTGTGTGTGTGTGTGTGTGTGTGTGTGTGTGTGTGTGTACTCGCACATCTGTGTATGTGCCAGGATGACACAAAGTATATGTAGGTGTGCGCATCTCTGCATTTGTGTCAAAACATCAATGTTTTTGGTGTGTGTAAGTGCGTGTGCGGGACGCTTCAGAGTGTGTGCGAGTGCTCACTGCCCAGGAAAATGTGTTGTACAGGCTGACTGCAGTGGCAAGCAAATGCTGCTTTTAATGAAGGAGGGGGAGAGAGGAGAGAGGGAAACACAGGAAATTAAATTGATATGTAAATGACGGAAATTCTCATTTGAGCTGAAGGTTGAGAGTGCTACAGCATTAACCAGCTTATGAGTTAATAATGATTTTTTTCCCCTCCCCTCCCTCCCTCCCTCCTTTCCATCTCAGTCTGACTCCCTCCCTCTCTCTCTCAGAAAAAAAGAAAGGATGGGTATGAGAGGGAGGCGGGTGAAGATGAAGACAACATATGTCCCTGAATCTTAACTCTCCAGAGATTTCCCCTAAGCCCTTGTATAATCAGTTTCCTCAGAATCTGGACCTGTTCAGAAAGACGTGCGTTACAACAGGCCGGTCTTGACTTTAGAGGTATATATCCACTGTTCTTTTTTAACTACACATCTCTCACTTTTGTGTTCCCACCCCCACACCCCCCCTCCCCCCCTTTCGGTAAAAACAACCAGATGGTGTTGAATATATCTCAGATGGACATGGAGGAGATGAAGGGTGTCGGACAGCTTGTAATAGTGGTGTAGCTCTGTGAAGCGGGGAGTAAGAAAACAAAGACAACATCAGCTGCAGCTACGGAGAGCACCAGAGGCAAATGACTGCAGAATGATCACTGCAGCTATTATCAACCACTAGGGTTATTATTTTCTCTCCCCTCTCTTTGGTATTAGCTGGAACGAAACAGCCCAGTCAAAAGTCCTTGCCCCGCAGCCTTCGGTGATTGGAAAATGATATTAAACCAGACATCGTGTTCCCCAGTGCAAAAAGAGAAGAGGAGGAGGGGGAAAGAGAAGAAACACAAAGCTGCAACAAATGAAGAAAATGGTTGAGGCCCTGCAGGAGAGAGAGGGGGCAGAGGCAAGTCACACACACACACACAAACTTGGAATACAATGGTGACTCAAACACACACACACAAAAGGGACACACTAAGTGCATGCATTACACATCGCACACACATAAAAAGAGGGCAGGCAACCACACACGCTACCATGACACAAATGGACTCTGATTAGAAAGTATTAGCCAAAAAACATCAGACACAAATGGAAACCACATCAGTGATCTGGTTCTGCTCCAGATAAAAAAGGAGGAGAGAGCCTTGCTGCCTTATGGAATCTCTTTTTTTTTCCTGCAGAAAATAAACAAGACATTTTCCATCTCTATTATTTCATACGACTGGAGGGGGGAAGAAAGCCTCCCGACCATAAGCAGGGATGGAAAACATAAAAGTGAGCGATGCTGCAGGAGAGGCCGTCTGAGCTGCATAAAGCACAGTGAGCTACAGGTTTTCCAAGTTCCTCCATGGCCAATGCAGAGAGGGTAGGTTACACATACACATACGTATGCACAGTTGCACTTCAAGATCTGTGAACACACACTGCAATATGCAAACATGCACGCATAGATCCAGGTCAGTGGTCAGCAGTGAAGCTTGCTGGCCTACTCAGCACAGACGGGGTGCTTTTATCCGGCAGCAAGGCACCTAAATGGCTATAAAATAGCTTACCTCCACCTTAGGTATGAGAAATAATAAATAAGTGAGTAAAAGGACTCGGAGGGCACAGAAAAAGTCTTTTGCGACGCCGCCGAAGAGCACTGGAAAATGGGAAAACATTACGCCAGACGATGGAGATGAAACCAGATGTGAGTCGTGCTGCTATAGGTTACGAAGACATTACACCACTTAGCATATCTGCTGTCTTCTCGAACTGAGTACAACATAATTAATGAAATTCTACTCCACATGCCAACTAGCATCCAACCAGAGTGTTCTGCACTGTCCTTGGTGCGGGTTAAAGGTGCACATTTAGCGGTACAAAAGATTTAAAAGGCATCTCAAACCGCTCTGAAAGAAGCAACACCCTCACAGTGCTCCGGCTGTCAGATCAGTGCAGCAACATCCACACTTAAAAAATAATTACACCAAATGTTTTGTTTGAGCCGGTACGCCTTGATGTATTATCAAAGGAATAAGAGGGAGAGGGAGAGACAGGGCAGCGAGGAAGAAGAAGAAGATGAGGACGATGTTGAAATAGAGGGACACATAAAAGACGAAGAGAAAAAGAAAAAGTCATGCAACAGGGCAGCGAATGATTGCAACAATGAGAGTTCAGAACATAATTATTTGAGGTTAAACATTTTCCCCTTGGTCTGCGGAGCTGTCAACGGAAATGAAAAGAGTTGGGGTAATGAAAACAGTGATGGGGCCTTTTATTCGGCGCATTCTCTCTCAGGGTATTGTTACGCGGGCGTCTGAGGCCCACTCCCGCTCATCCTGGGTGTTCAGCGATGATGATGCCTTATCAGAACGAGAGACAAAAACCTAATCCAACTGGAGAGCTGATCTACAACTGAAAGGACATCTGACAGCAGAAGGTTATCTATTAATGTTGCTCCACTGACTAATCGGTGGAATACATGATTGCTTGCATAAAGGACTTTGCAGTAGCACGTCTATTAATAGTCTACAACAAAGATGTTTGAAATATTAAGGCTGGGTATATGCAGTATGCAGGTGTGAGCATCTGTGTGACAGTAATGGGAGTTAAAGACAGACGGAGCAAGAGAAGATCAAGCACAGACACTAAGGTGTAATGCAGGTACCTTGCAGTGATCCTCTCACTGGTGTTGTAGTGGATGGAGTTGACCCAGATGATGCAGACGAGAGCTTAGCTCTACAGCTTAAGAGCAACTTGGCTAAGCTTGAGCTGGCTCTTCACATGGCTCAGGTAGGGCAGGTTTGACTGAAGGCTATCTGGGTAACACATATATACACAGAAGAAAAGCATTAAAAGCTGACTACATATAGTGTAGACAGATATTTTGCACTGTACCTCTAGTGATGAATGGCAAACGTCAAGCTCTGCTCCACCCTTCACATACAAGAGAAACATTGATAGAGTGTGGTGTGCTTCAGCCCCCCCAGCCTGCTTTGGCTCCTGTATGTGAACATGCTCATCCTTTACCGTTTTCCATCGAAATACAGTCAATAAACTCAAAACACTGGCTGCATTCTCCTGCATACATCAAGGCGACCGCGTGTGATTCGAGCATTAGCCGGTGTCATCAGTCATGGAGTGCATTAATTCCACATCCAAGCAGGTGCTGTTGGGCAGGGGTTGGCCCGACAGTGGTAAATGGATTGTTTAGCTGGCTAAGCCAACTCAGAGCAGTAAAGCACAGTGGATAAAGCCTCAACATTCTCTGTTTGCCCATTATTCATCATACCTTGCCTCTATGGTGGCTTTATACCAGCCAATATGCCCCCCCTGGCCTGAGGTACATACCGTGTTACAGTGCACAAAGACGCATTTTCCGTGCACTTTGAAAGCTGTCTTTAAAAAAGCTGCCGTATGCAGAAATGCAACAAGCGAACGCACCTGAAATAATAGTCACCACTGTTACAGTGAAGAGTAGAAGAGAGGAGGAAAATGCAGCATAACATTTCCAAAGAATGACAGGAGATGCATTTCTGTTGCACACATTTCCACACCGCAACTTACAAACACACCACTCTGTTTATGCATTATGACTCCTGTATTTATATATGACTTTACTCTAGAATAATTGTGTTATAGCCCTTTTAAAAGGCAGGGTGGGCAATCTGAAAAAAACTAGCAAGAATACACTAGATTTTTTAAAATGATGCAGCCCAGTGTTGCTAATTCTTTTCCACTAGCTCCAAAAGTCCCTAAATCTAGTGAGAAAGTACTTATTACAGACCTGCAACAGCCACAGATACCAGATTTTTTTTGTTGTCAGAGCATTTTATTTATTGATTGCTTTCAGGATGTCATGAGAATTTCAAATAATATAACAAAAATGTTTCTAAAATCTTTACCAACCCTGCCTTTAGAGACACCTTCACACTGTTGGTGGATCCTGCAGACTCTCTGTAATTGTCTCACCTTAAACGAACTTGGAGATCTAGCACGATGCTCTCGCTCTGCTTGCCCTCTGGCTCTTTTGCAGCTGCTGGCTGATGTGCCCCAAAAACACTGGCAACAGCAGCTCCCTCCAGAAGTCTATCTCTCACAGGAAGCCAGATGTATCCCTCATCCTCGTCATTTTATGGGCATTCAGTGGCTCTGCGGTCTGAAGTGATGGCGGGAAGGGGAAGATAAAGAGGTGAGATAAATCAAGGTAGGATAGAGGGGAGCCAAGAAAAGATGTTGGAAAAAGGACGCAGTGAAAGCTTGAAATAATAGCATGGATTGGAGGAGATTGTTTAGAAATGGAAGGAGAGAGATGATAGAGGTATAAAAAAGCCAAAGACAAAAAAATGATGGGAGAATGTGGATAGGTGAAGGTGAGAGGTGAAGAGCCCAGTGCCTCATTAAATAAAAACTCTAAAGAGTGAGAGTCAGGAAGCAGATGCTGGAGCTTCAGAGAATCACAGATCAAAAGATAAAGTCTGAGTGACCTTTTAGACAGCATCCCCAGAGAGACGAATGGAGAGACAAAGGCACCCACACACACATATACACACACACGCGCCGGCAGCCCCTTAGGCTTACTCTCCATTCTCTGTAGCGGCTTCTTGTCCTTGCTGGCCTCCTCAGGGCTGCGCTGTAGGCCTTCCTTTGGGAGGTGCAGCACCATGTTGCCTACCTTTTTAAACATTACCTGTTTAAACATAATATAAAACATTACACATCACAGAGCCACATGAGGCTTTCACTGGATTACTCTGGTGTGAGATAATGCAGATCATGCAGAATACAAAAGTGTTGTTTTCCTTTTCAAAATACAGAAAATGCAGTGTAAAGTCATATATATCATCTCGAGAGCGCGCTGCTCTCTGAGGTTTTTATGCCTACAAAGTGCAAGAATAGGAACTGCATAAAAGAGTGGAAAGTATCGAGAGAGTGGCACTCTTTTAAGGTTTTTCTGTGTCTACAAAGCGAAACGAAAAACAGCTGTTAAAGACACATGGAATGAAATATGCAACTCGCTCTTTGCACTGAGATCAAATGGATTTCAATCTGCAACCCTCAGCGGGAGAAATCGAAAGTGTTTACAACTTCACCAGCAATGGACAAGAGAAAGTCAAGAAAAAAAAAAACAACCTTCCCTCTATTACAAAGAGCACCGCCACCACCAAATAACACAGTATGTACCACTTGGGAATGTGTACAAGGTGAAAAATAACATCACATACCAACATGGATAGATGAAGAACTGGTACACGAAAGGAAGCAGAGGGAACAGTGTGCAAGGGCATAAAGAATAATGAGGGACTTTAAAAGGTGGTTGTGGTTAAACCGCAGCTTCCTGTTATCAGTTACTGAGAGGAACAGTTAGGATCAGCATAAAGAAGAGAGCTGGGCATCATCAAAACACACTTTCAAACCCAGTTGCTGCAACATGCATTCCTCCATTAGCTTTTAAACAGACGAGGTAAACAAGACAAGGACAGGAAACGACGGAGGAAGAGAGAAATAATGAGCCAACTTGAAGCACAGAAGGTGAACAAAACAGCTGAAGAGCACCTAACAGAAATCAGCGTGTGTTATTTTTGCCAGTGGGTATTGTTTTCCTCCTATATGTGAACATGTCTTAATGTGTGTGATTGGACATGTATGCCTGCAGTATGTGCTTCCTATGGTCATTTAACCTTTGTGAGCATGCAGTGAATGGATGAAGACAAAGTGATTGAGGTGCAGCCTTGCTCAGAGCCAAATGAGTGTTTTGCATGATTGCTACCACTCAGTCTGACATGGGAGTGAAATCTGTATATACCCAAGAGCTATAACATTACCTGTGTTCTCCATTTACATACATATTTATGCTGTAAACAGCCCATTTGCAGTCACAGGGGGGCAAATCATTGTGACTTCACTGTTAATGAATCTGGAAAGTTTAGAATAAAGTTTCTAGACAGCAAAAAAAAAAAAATGTTTACCCCACAGGCCAGATTTGAGAGGAATTTTAAATCCTCGAAATGTCTTTGATTGTTGGTGCATTGACTGAAAATGATATAGCAAAATGAGAATTTGCAGGGGGCTGAGGGAATGAAAAGGATTTCTGTCAGGATTATCCAATCTTTGTCTGATTATCCGGGAAACATGGAGCTGTGTCAGGTAGAGGAGGATGTAATTGTGGGTGTGCAGTTTCTGTTTACTACCAGCGCGGGTATGTACACATACCGTTTGTGTATGAGTGTGTGTGTGTTGCTTCTTTGAAAAGCAGTGGCGTTTTGTACGCTGATTGAGATAATTAGCATGAGAATTGAACCATCACAACGCACCAGTACGCTGTGTGATTACCCCCGTGTGTCTCTCCATTCAACTAGTCCGTCAGCATTTACCTTTCTGGCTTTGCGAACGGCACAGAGCGTCTCTTTGGCTGCAACATGAAAGAACAAGTCCAAATTGTAGAGGAGCTTGTCGTTCCACATGAAGCAGATCAATGGTTGGCTGTCAAACTGACAGTTTGTCAAAGGGGATAACCTTTATTGTGATGCACTCTTCTTTTAATAGGAAATGTTCTGCGCGTATGACAGGGTAATTCTTAGGTAGCTTTAGTGAAACTGATAAAAAAAAGTGCTGCTGTTAAGGAAGGTTATGGCTAAGACACGGGATCCTCTAAAGGACTGGAAGAAAGAATAAGAAACTATATCAAAGGCTCAACCAGTATAATAGTGTAATAGATTTGGTACCACACAGGGAGGGCTGAAATAGAGGCCTACAATAATGTTATACAGAGGAGACCCATAAACGTTCTCTTTATAAGAGTTGCTTTAGAACTACAGTGGAAACCGCTTATAGTGATCACGTCTGTCCGGGTCAACTTGATCACTGATTAAGTGGATGAATATAAAGTTGGGCTGTCAAAGTTAACGCAATAATAATGCAAATTTGTTTTAACGCCACTAATTTCTTTGACGCATTAACACAACTTTAGGCTGTAGCAGACTCAGTTTTAAAGCTAGAGTGAAGATACTGGTATCATATGAAACTAGAAAACCTAAAGAATCCATTGGTATTGGTATAGAACCATGTTATTCTAGCTGGTCGCGGAGGAGGCTTAATAACTTATGCAACATTTTGGCAAGGAAAAACTGGCATGGCCATTTTCAAAGGGGTACCTTGACCTCTGACCTCAAGATATATGAATGAAAATGGGTTCTATGGGTACCCACGAGTCTCCCCTTTACAGACATGCCCACTTTATGATAATCACATGCAGTTTGGGGCAAGTCATAGTCAAGTCAGCACACTGACACACTGACAGCTGTTGTTGCCTGCTGGACTTGATATTGCCATGATATGATCTGAGCATATTGTTTATGCTAAATGCAGTACCTGTGAGGGTTACTGGACAGTATTTGTCATTGTTTTATGTTGGTAATTGATTTCTAATAATAAATATATACATACATTTTCATAAAGCAAACATATTTGTCCACTCCCATGTTGATAAGAGTATTAAATACTTGACAAATCTCCCTTTAAGGTACATTTTGAACAGATAAAAAATTTGATCAATATGCAATTAATCGCGATTAAATATTTTAATCGACAGACAGCCCTAATATGAAGTAATGAAATCGACAGCTTCTTTATTTACTGGCCTTTTCCCTCACCAACGGCTCGCTTGGGGTGAGGCGTTGCTGTTTGTCAACCGGCTCTGTGTCACTGTAGTGCAGACGGAGCATCCAGATGAACGACGCAAAAGGACTTTTTGCTGGCAAAACGACTGAGCTCCAAGCGCTGGCGGCATGAAGGGAGGCGGGCGCCATTTGTCCTCATGTGCTTTCCCCCGCTGCGGTGGCGCACAGCCGGTTGTGGATCGGTAGAGTTTTCACTTTAAGGGGGCATTACTAGACCAGGCATTATCAATACACTTGACTTGACTTTACACTTGGGGGCGGCTTCAACCACAGCTGCTTTCCCCGTGCACATTTGTTTTTCCGTAAGGTAGCCTGAGGAGCAACAAGTTTCGCTGCTGCGTCTCGTTTTATTTAGAGAAATAACTCCTTTTCCCGTCATGATTTCAACATGCAGGCAGCACCAGCCTCAGGTAGCCAGCTGGGACATAGACGGGTTACCGTGAGCTGCGAGGCAAAGTATCAAGGGAGTAAAGCAAAAAATATATACCGTAGCCTATATAGGATTACCCTAGTTTTAAAACATTTTTTTATGTATGAAAAGACCCAAAATGAACACTGTAAGCAGACAACTTGAGTACTATAAGCAAATTATTCAAACAGCATTTGTACAGGAATGATTCTGTCCCAAGCTTTTTGATCCATATAAAGCGGTTGATCACTGTAACTGTGATCGCTATAAACGGTTTCCACTGTACTACCAAGTGTCGTTTGATGGTGAACTGTCTCTTTCTCTTCCACTGAGGTACCCACCTGTGAGGCTGACGAGGGAGCGGTACATGCTGGTGGTGTCGTTGTCCTTTCATGCTCTTTTCCCAGTAGGTGCTGAGGGGTGACCGAGGGGTTACGCAAACAGGTCATCCTGCTCGGCTCTGGGTGGGGTCGCCCTGCAATGTGCCAAACTGTACGGCCGCATCAAACGTCTCCTCTGTGATTACCGTCTCTGACACATGGACGTGGTAGGCCAGCTGCTCTGCCACCTGTCCGTGTTAAAAGAGTGGAGCAGAGGAGAAATGAATCAGAGTGGTGAAGAGAGGCAGAGATATAAAAGGGAACACGGGGATAAAAGGAGCGGGGGGTGAAAGAATGAAAGAAAAGACAGCGAGGGGCAGAGGGGAAAATGAGAAGTTGGAAACGAGAAAAAAAGGAAGAAATGGAAATGAGTGTTGAGAGAAAGAGAAAGCACAAGAGAAATGAAGGAGTGAAGTAGAAAAAGGGAGACAGGGGGGAAAGACAAAGAGCAAGATCACAATGCGGATGCAAAATTTTCGAAAAGGCCGCAATACATGCAGAGACACCCTGAAATACATAATTAAATTACGGCATTCAGTGATTCTCTTTTGTGATCTCTCGAAAGCAGGAAACCACCGCGGCCATGAAATGGGAGACATTTTTATTAATTCCCGTGGGTCTCTTTAGTTGCAGCTCACTTGGTATTCAGGGACATCATTACCAAAATCTACAAAAGCTCTTATCAGTTATAATACTGCATAGCACTGCGTCCATGTGTGTGTGTAGGGGTGTGTGTGTGTGTGTCTTTGACAAGGCTTGGCAGCAATCTCTGCTTCACATCTTTTGGCTTCTGAGGAGAATGGCCAGTCCAGCTTTTCTACAGTGTTTCTGACATTTCCATTAGTCAGGATGAAAGCTAAACAGGTATCGGACAAGCTAGACAAGGCTGCATAAAAAGCCTGCACAAAGGCATTCCAAGACCTCTCTCCCGCAGGTACATGCATATCAAACTAACTGCACGGCCAATTAAAAAAACACAGCTAAACATCATTTCGTCCATCACTACTTTCAGCCACTATTTTCTCTATCAAAATGTGTTAGCTACTTGAACCTGCTCGTAGGAATTAAGCAGCCCCCTCCCCTGGGATTTTCAATGTCAGAACATTCATTATAGGGCTCAATGGGGCACAACTCTTTCATTAAGGGCTCCATAACACATGTCTCACTGGGGTTCGGTCGTTATCTGTGGGTGCAGCACTCCACCGCAGCTCCATTTGGATAGGGAGGGGGGCGTTGGCTGTACCTGGAAGGGGCACGGAGGATGCCGCCCGCTGCCGTGGTTGCGACGGAGGTAGGGCTGCATAATTAATCGAATATTATTCGTGATCCCAATTTTGGCTTCCCCGCAATTACATGAACATGATCACCTGCGATATTGACATTTAAAATGCATGTTCTGCTCATAGAAAACTGCTGCATATCAAATCAAGTGCTCCTTAAACTAACAGCTAGCCACCAGCTGAGATGTTTTGGCTTCACTTTTCTAGATATTATCTATACAACCAATGTGTTTATGATCAAATTAAGAGCATACAATTGTTTATCTAGCTCTTAGTGTTGCTAATTTTGCCCTCAAAGTGCACCAGATTGAAGCATTTAACTTTAGGGCTGAATATTCCTGTATTTTTTGATATTGCAATATATATATAGCAGTAAAAAAATATTGCAATGTCAGTTTTTTCCAACATCGCTCAGCCCTAATTTGTCCATTAACAGGAATGTAACACAGCATGGAGAGTGAAAACAGTGCTCTGTTTATTTTAATGTGAAAGTGCAATAAAAATATGTCGTCGCTAAAATCAATGAATAATCGTCATGAATAATCGTGATTATCATTTCGGCCATAATCGTGCAGCCCTAGATGGAGGTGGTGATTATTATACAGCTTCCTCTTTCAGTCCTCCAGTCACACCAGGAATGATCCTCAGAACTAATGAAAACTCCTTCTGGATGGTGGAGAAAAAGGTGCTTATTCAGTGTGATAATGTCACCATGCACCAGAGGAAATGGCAGGAAAAGTTTGTGCAATTACACCCAATGACCTGTATCGCCCAATTATAACGATGTATATCATAATTGGAGAGGGCTGTGTTCTAACTCCATGAAGCCCCCCCACCGCCCGCCTCCTCCAACCCACCTGGCCACCAGAAATTTAAACTCGCAAGCAGGTGGTGCCTGAGCTACCTCCAATATTACCTAAATTATATCACTATGCAGATTATACATGGAGCCGTCTTGTTGAATAACGCTAACAGGCAGCTGCAGCAAAAACGTGCATGTGTGATTGTAGATGTGTATGTGTGTGTGATCACTACCTGCACTCTGTTGCTGTTATTTTCAATGGGAAAATGCATGTACACACACACACACACGAGTATACATAAGCACCATATGTAAATGCCAGCGATGTGGTCCAGGGCAAAGACTGGTAATTAATTATATAAATTCAATTGATGAGAGGACAGTGACTGTGCAGGATCACTAAGCGCCCACCAGCAATCTCAACCTGCTCTCCATATTCTCCTTTTGCTTTGCTCTGCGTTGAAATTTGCTTGCACAATTGAGAAAAAACATTGATTTACACTACAAAAGAGAAAAATACCAGCAACTAACTAAGGCAAGTGAGATGAGATTAGAAGAAAACAACAGGGAAAGAACATTAACTGGGCTTGGTGCACTGTGGTTGTCGTATGACAGTGATTATTTTTACATGCACTTCGGTAATCAGATTCGTCCTGGCTTTCAGCTGAATCTCTAAAACACTGTGTAAAACGAAAATATTAATTGTGTTCATCAGGTTAAGAGATTAAGGGGAAGTTTGCATAGTTGTAACAGAAAACCTAATTATACAGTATATTAAGAAAATTATTTTGTTATTTGCACATGAAATTACACTAATGTGATGCCTTATTTAACTCAGATATAGTTTATTTACATTTAGTTATAAACCACTCATTGCCAATATTATAGAATTGTAACAATATTGCACAATTATTGGTATATGTCATTGGTCAACCCTACTTGTAGCATTGTTTTATGCTATTTTTAAACTAAAATCCCATTGAAATTGAACAAAACTGTGTTAATCTTCCTTTTATACCTGCGTATGGAGTTTAAACATTAAATAAGATGGTTTCCAGAGCAGGCTGTTTATAAATATAAATGCTTCATCCAACTCCCCGCCTTGACCTGATCAAGATCCAACACATATGTTGTTTCTATGCAACAGAAAAGTTTAGTTTGTAATACTAGGAAGTTAGGTTACTGGCTGACAACAGGAAAATGATTCTCATTTAATCTCTGAAGTCATGTCATGTATAGTAACGTTAGAAAAAAACATGGAAAGGATTGGCTTAGAGAGTAGAAGTGATATTAAAGGAATAAGAGCTTGGTATCATCACTACAGAAAAAAAACACTGGTTCTATAAGCTTAAATAAACATCTGGTGTATCACAAAATCTAACTTCTATTCAATGCTTATGAAGCACAGCAGGAGAGTCCTGGAAGTCTGGTCTTTGGCTTCAGATGAGAGTTTTTCATGCTCACTAAACATTGATTGTAGAAAATAGGAATGACATGTGTCATGAGTTGAGTGATATTCCAATTTAATGTGCGTCTGCAATGTAGATAATGTAGTTCTTACCCTGTAGAGCGCCACTGTAGGTGGTTGGGAGACTCTGACCATCATGTCTTACATTGCTGACAAGGTTTCTATTGACCAGTTTGAATGCTTTACCAGGTTACTGGTGCACATTTCCTCCACCAAAGCCTTCTCACCGCATTCATCTTCAGTTTCTCTGTGGTTAACAGTATGTAAGTACTTAGGCCCATGGATACACAGACGTATAGCACTGTAAATGCACTGGCATGCACACAAAACATTTAATGGGTCTTTGAAATGCAGAGATATACTGAAGGACACCAATTTCCACAATTCCATCTGGTTCACATTGTAAGAATGATCATTGCTATTCTCTTTCTTTGTTATTTTGAGCACCGTCATTACTTTCTGACGGTCGTTTGGACTTAAAGGGGTTGATGGAACTGTGATGAGATTTACTATTGTATAAATGGAAATATGAAAATCCAAACTCCCAAGGAAAAATCTCACCAATTTTGGCCTCCCGGAGGTGATCACATAATTACAAAATTAGCCATTTTGGAGGAGAACGATACAGGATAATTACATGATGCTTTGTTATTTTATAGATTTGTTGGACACCACATCAAAAAGGATAAACTCATAGCATCAAACTGTGAAACAGTGCAGGAAAGTCATGGATTTCACCGTGTGCACACGATCGTACGATCTTAAATTTGTTTAATTTGCTTAAAAACACTCAAAATGAGTATTCTCAAAATGTTTGAGAGTGATGTTTAAGCACAAATAATCACTTCTTCTACAAAATGTGTGTCATGTTCGCATGCAGGTCCTTGAGTGTAGCCTTCATTACTATTTACCTTTAGGTTGGACCTCCTGTAGCAAACATGAGAGACTTCAGGTCATCAGAAAGGCTGTAGCGCGTTGTCTTCTCCAACCCTCCAGTCAGCTTCAAAATAGAGGGGAGACGAAAGGTCAAGGAACTAAAACATTAAAGAAAGGAAGAAGCTGTCTTGTCTAACTTCAGAGTATTCACTGCCAGCTTTGTCTGTTCTAAGTCGAGCTGAAATGATTATATACGGTATCATAATAGCTTTTATAGTTTCATCAAGATCCAAGCAAGTATGCATGCACCTGAGCTCATGACAAACTTACAACTCCCATCTTCCCTACCAACTCCTAATCCTGGGATTGACAGCTGGTGCCTGTGGGGAGCACGATGAATAATTTGTGGGCAGAAAGAGCTGCAGGCAGCCGGAAAATTCGGAGACAAAAGTAATAAAATGGTGAAGTCAACAGCTTCATGAACTATTTATCTTTCTGGGACCGATATGTCCTCCTTCAGTCTCTTTCTGTACTGTTCCACTCCAGCCACCTCACTTGTCAAAGCCCACAGCAGTCCAGCCTTTATTGAAACTTTGATTCAGTTTCCCAAGTTGTCACTTTCTAAGGACTGTGTGCAATAAAGGAGACAGGTTATTGGGGAGAAGAACAGAGAAAGGGACTAATGAAAAAAGAAACCTTTACTGGAAAGAAAAAAAGCCAAGAAGCCTCACACTACAGCGATCTGAGGTTTGGAGGAAGCATAAAAGTTGACAATGATCAATAACATTAATATGGGCTGCTGCAGACAGTCTGCTTCAGGCAGATTAACTATCTGCAGCTGAAGAAAGACAATAGACAATAGTGACGGTAAAGCTATTGTGTGATATTTAGCCTTCAAAAGTTTTTTCGTAGGCTTGTGGTTGACTTCACATTTTGGCACATGGAAAAATCTTGATTATAGGTGCAAATTGCTCCTAGAAAGCTTTGAAAAAGTGCGTTTGACTGTAAGCCAAACCAAGCCGTGGGCAAGGTTAGCCAAGCCTGTTATTGATATTGCAAAAACAAATGAGAAGCCAGAGCTTGAAGATACTCTCATATCATCATATCAATGGGATTATTGTGGTTTTCCCTCCAAATTAGGAAGCAATATGGGACAAAAAGTAGCCGGGAACTATGAGAATGTGTTGAAATTGAAAATAGTTATATTAAATATTGAGTGGAAATGTATCGTCTATTATCTGGAGTAAGCCATGTCAATGAGCCAGCATGCAAAAACACCTAGCTTGCCTATAGTAGTGTTACACCTGTGCATTTCCTGCTATGACATGCCAAAATGTCTGCCTTGAAAAGGGTATAACAGAGCATCATGGTCATGTTTAAGGTGTGATATGATGTTCAAACATGTCTGCTGAGATAGGCACACATACTGTGAGTTACAGTGATACAATCTTGTTTTTTAATTAGTCAAGGTGCCTAAATTAAGACTGCTAAACCACCATTTAGTTTATGAATCTTAACCCCCCCAAAAACAACAGCAATGTTATATAGTCAAACATGTAATTTGTATTAACATTCGATATACACTCACCAGCCACTTTATTAGGTACACCTTGCTAGTACAGGGTGGTCTTCTGCTGCTGCTGTAGCCCATCTGCTTCAAGGTTGGACGTGTTGTGCGTTCAGAGATGGTATTCTGCATACCTTGGTTGTAACGAGTGGTTATT